>PVKN010000116.1:53953-108035 GCA_004027915.1 Capromys pilorides | reverse complement strand
GGGCCGGCGAGATGGTTCAGTGGTCTAAAGCGCCTGCTTAGGAGGGCTCAGGCAACTGCGGGGACTGCAGTTCGATCCCCGGCACCACATGCTGCGCCAGCGCCACCACCAGGGCAGGCTGAGCCAGCCACAAAATGAATAAATAAAGAAACAAACAAACACAACAAGCAAACAAATAAATAAATAAAATAAATAAAATAAAAAAAATAAAAAAATAAAAATAAAAAAAAATAAATAAATAAAATGCAGATTTGGAGCCAGACATGGTGGTGCACGCCTGTCATCCCAGCACTTAGGTGGCTGAGGCAGGAGGACTGATGTGAGTTTGAGACCAGCCTGGGCTACAAAAGTGAGCTCAAGGTCAGCCTGAACTGCATAAAAAGAGACCCTGTCTCAAAAAGACAAATAAAATAAAATATAATGTAGATTTTTAGGGGCCGGGGAGATAACTCAGGGGCACAAGTGCCTGCCTGGCAAGTGCAAGGTCCTGAGTTTGATCCTAGTTCTGCCAAAAAAAAAAAAAAAAGCAGATTTTTGACAAAGAGCGGAAAATATACTGCAACTATGTACTGATAAAATATAAATAAAGACATAAATAAAAAACTCCCTGCCAGGGGCCAGCAAGATAGCTCAGCGGTCTAAAGTACCTTCTAGGCAAGCTTAGGCAACCGTAGGGACCTCGGTTTGATCCCCGGCACCACATACTGTGCCAGCCCCACCCCCCAGGGCAGGCTGAGCCGGCCAATCAATCAATCAATCAACCAAATAAAGTTTTAAAAAACTCCCCGCCTAGCCAGGGAGATAGCTCAGCAGTACAAGTGCCTGCCTGGCAAGTGCAAAGTCCTGAGTTCCATCCCCAGTATTAAAAAAAAAAAAATTTCCTGCCAGTCACAGCTGGCAACCGTGGAAGCCTTGGCGGGGTTGGTGTCACTGAGACAGCCTGGGGCTGAGATCCAGATACAAGTGATGAAAGACACTGCGGGGGCCTCCTGCTTCCTAGGGGTGCCCCACTTGACAGGAGGTAGGGGGCAGTCAGCCCACAGAGATCTGTGAATTAGAGGTTTTCCTTTTTCCTTTAAAGTCAGTTGCTTCCTCCGCTCACACACTAGAGTATTACTCAGCCAGGAAAACGAGTGAGGCTGTGACACTGACCACAGCGAGGATAGACCTGGGGACATGCCGTGCTCAGTGACAGACACCAGGCACAGAGGAGACACAGTGGGGCTCCAAGGACAGGAAACGCCCAGAAAAAGTGACCCCAGGGATAGGAAGTAGCCTCAGGTACAGGGCTGGGGAGGAGACAAGAGACTCTGGACAGGGCTTCCTTTTGGGCTGACAGACATTCTGGAGCTAAATGGAAGAAATGCTTACCCAGTATTATGACCACATTAAATGTCAGTAAAGTATACTTTTTTTTTTTTTAATTTTTAAGTTTATTTTATTTTAAACCTCATTTATTTATTTATTTGTGTTCTGGCCTGCTCAACCAGCCCTGGGAGTGGGGCTGGTGCAGCATGTGATGCCGGGGATCGAACCGCAGTCCCTGTGGCTGCCCAAGCAGGTGCTCTAGACCACTGAGCCATCTCGCCGGCCCAGTAGAATATACTTTTAGGTAGTGAGTTTCCTTTTTTTTTTTTTTTTTGCGGGACCAGGGTTCAAACTCACGACCTTGCACTTGCCAGGCAGGCACTTGTGCCACGGAGCTATCTCCCCAGCCCCCTAGGTAGTGAGTTTCCATAAATAAATAAATAAATAAAGAAAGAAAGAAAGAAAGAAAGAAAGAATGAGTTTCATGTCGTCCCTTAATCCCAAATTGTCCTCCTTACATTTTTTCCCTTTCTTTGGTTTTTGTTCTTTCGGTACTGGGGACTCAACCCAGAGCCTTTGCACTGAACTTCACTGGTGTTTGTCTTGTGACTTTGAGAGAGAATCTCGCCTAGTCACTCAGTTGCCACAGGTCAGCTGGAACCTGTGATTGTCCTGCCTCAGCCTCCCATTGTGCTGGGATGACAGGAGCGCATGTGCCACCACGCTCGGCACACTGCCTTGTGCAAAGTCAGGCAGGCTTGGTGCCAAATAAAATGACAATCAGAGCGCGTCCCACTGAGTGAAGAACGGCCTGGTCCTTCCAGGGGCCAGAGGTGTGCGGAGTTGATGCCATTTAGAGGCAACGACTGAAATTATGGAACAGTAAGGGGCTTGGTTCCCCAAAGAGAGAGCAGCCCCAGTTCCCCCTGGCCAGTGACAGCTGGCACTGAATCCCATCCACCCTGGGCGTGGGGTCCTCACCTCCACGTCAAGTCTCCCAAAGATCTGTGGTCTCTGTCTGGTGCCTCCAGTGTCGCCCTCAGGCTCCTGGTTGGGGAGCACAAGTTGGACGTGGTCCACACCCCTCAGCCACTGAGGGGTGAGACCCATCCCTGACACCCCATCTCTCCTTCCAGAAGCCCCCAAGGCAATATGGGGACCAAGTCCCCTCATCGCTCTCCTCCAGTCCTGGTCCCCAAACCTCCAGTCCATAGCTGGGCCCCTCACATTGGCGCGGGGCATCTTCCAGAGAGGGGACTCTCTGTTCTCCTTAAGCTTCCATCTTTAAGCCGCTGTTGCCTTGGCAACGGTCTGCAGCTGACCTTTGTGCAGGAAAAAAAAAGGTGACCTTCCCAAAGCGGTCCCCTCCCCGTCACCGCCCCCCCTGCAGCGGAGCGGTTTAAAGGCATCTGCCTAAACAATGCATTATGGATTTCTCTGCGGGGCGCGCACGGGTCCAGAATTTCAATTCCTAAACTTGAGGTGGTGCCCAGGGAACGGGTGTTGGGCACACAGGCCCTGGAGCCCACGGCTGGGAACCGCGGACTCCTGGATTCCCACCCTAGACTCAGGGTGGAGCCTTGGCCTCAGTTTCTCCATCGGTTCCACAGAAGAAAGGGTACTGATCTTCCCATCCTCCGGGCATGGCCAGGCCAGTGTCATAAAGGCTTGTTCCAGGCACTGGTCACAGGCCCGGGAGGCAGCGTCGGACACCCTGCTCTGTACTTCTCAACCTGCAATGAGAATGAAAAGGAGAAAGGAAAGGAGCAGGTGTGGGGCTCGGTGGCACCCCTGTTTTCCCAGCACTCAGGAGGCCGAGATGAGAGGCCTGCAAGTGTGATCCCAGCCTGAGCTACTCAGACCTGGTCTCAGAATAAAAAATCAAAAGGGAAACAGGGATGTAGCTCAGTGAGAAGGCCCTGGGGTTCCATCCACAGTACCAAAATGGACACAGAGAGTGGGATTGCACTGCAGAGAAAGGCTTCCGCTAAAGCTGAGCGCTTCGGCCATTTCCACCCGGTGCGCCCTCCCACTCCAGGCAGCCCTGCCGACCGCCTCTTCTGCACGCGTACCTGGTCTGGGTCTCGCTCCTCCCTGGTTCTAAACTCCGCTGTGTCTCTCCCAGGCCCTCAGCGTGAAAGTCAGGCTCATTCCTGTCACCCTGGACCAGGGGCCTCTTCTCTGCCCCGCCCCAGCCACGGACACTCTCTCCTGACTCAGGACCTATGCAGTCACAGGGCCTTCTGCCGCAATGACAGTGTCTCTGGGGACAGCTGGATCCTTCTCTAGCCAAGGCTCACAGGACGCCTCTTCCAAGAAGCCCTCCACCTACTCCCTTAGAACCTTCTGAGACAGAGACGGCAGAGAGACAGGCGGTGCCCACTCCCTGGCAGCGCCTAGGCCGGCCCCAGCGCTCTCTTTATCTGTATTTGTGTCTGTTCTATTTTCAGACACTCAGCACACAAGGACTCTGCCCGCCACCATTCCAAGCATCTTACCAAAATGAATCCCCTGGCCCTAGGGGCCACCCACTTACATCCCTGCCCAGGGCGGGGAAATGGAGGCCCAGGCTGCAAGCGCCGGTGCTTCCCCCCGGCACCCAGAGCACACAGCTGGTGCTCTATGAACGCATGGGTGCAACAGTTGAGAGAATGGAGACACATGCCTGTCATCCTAGCACTCGGGAGGCTGAAGCAGAAGGATTACAGCAAGTCCAAGGGCAGCCAGGGCTCTGTAGTGAGACGCTGCCTCATAAAACCAAAGCCTAATGCTGCCGCCGCTGCCGCCACCAGCCCTACTGCAGGGCAGCAAGCCTCCTCTCGGCCCTAAGCGCTGGCCAGCATCTCCCTGCCTTTCCCTCAACCCCAAGATAACATGGATGCCCCAGGGCCTCCGAGATGAAGGCTGACGCCGTATGACCTTGCACAGAGGGCCCCACGGCATCTATACCTCCTTCTCTGTTTCTCTGTCTCCCCTCACCGCATCCCTTCAGCCTTCCTGAGTTCTCCATGACTTCTACTTGGACCCAGAGTCCCACCCCTACCTCTGTCACTCATTCCCAGTTCCCCAGGATCAGCAGGGCCAGGCAGGAAGTCACACAGATGTCACTCTCATAACCAGGACCACAAGCAGCAAAGGTGCCTTTGTGGCCAGACGTGGTAGCACTGACCTGTCATCCACGCTACCCCAGAGGCCGGGGCATAAGGATGACAAGTTCAAGCCCAACCCGGACAACTTAGTGACTTATCAAAATAAAAAAGGTCACAATGAATAAATAAATAAATAAGAAAGATCCAAGGATGTAGCTCAGTACAAAGCCATGAGTTCCATACCCACTAGAATTGGGGAAAAGAAAAAGAAAAAGAAAGAAAGAAATCAAGCAAGCCTTTTCCTGCATCTGAGAATGGTGGACTGGAACCATTCTCCGTGCTTGCCCGGCTCCAAGGCCAGCAGCGTGGCTGAGGGCCCCGTCTGCAGGAACATGCAAGCAGCCCCACGCCCACACACCCTGGCCTATGTGCCACACCATCCTGTGCATATGATGGCCCAGGCAGCCAGTACCACGCAACCCCCCAGGACCTATGGAGAGATCGAGTCAGTGGCCACTGAGTCACACTGCTGCAAGTGGCAGGGCAGCCTGGAGACTCGGGGGTTATACCTCAAACCCCAAGCGTCAGCCAGGTGTGGTGGCGCATGCCTGTAATCCCAGCACTTGGGAGGCTGAGGCAGGAGGATCGCTGCAAGTTTGAGACCAGCCTGGGCTACAAAAGTGAGCTCAAGGCCAGCTTGAACTGCATAGCGAGACCCTGTCTCAAAAAGAAAAAAAAATAATAATAACAATCAGTGCGCAGTAAGAGATGCTGGACACAGAGGACACAACACAGAGTGACTCCATGGACAGGAAACATCCCAGATGGGGGACTCCAGAAACAGGAAGTGGCCTCTTGGGTTACCGGAGCTGGGAGGGGATGGGTAACTGCTTTGGAGACAGGCCTTACTTTGGAGTGATAGAATGTTCTAAAATTGATGGACCAACTTTGAGAATTTCCCACACAAATGGCAGAACTGTGCAGTATGTGGGTATCTAAAAGCTATTTTAAAACACTGGATTCTGGCTGGGCACAGTGGCACACAACTCTTGGGAGGCTGAGGTAGGAGGATCTCCATGGGAGTTCAAGGACAGCTTGAACTGTACATATCGATTCCCTGTCTCAGTCTGAACTGCATGGTTTTGAGAGACTGTCTCAAAAAGTCAAAACAAAACACAAAAACACTGCGTTCCTTCCTGCCTGCCTCACCCTTCCTCTGTGACACTGAAAGTGGTGCTCCACCTGGGGTCAGGAAGCCTTGCTAGGGGATGAGCCTCCCATTGTCAGAGGCATGTATGCCCAGATCAGTCACCCGCGCGCAGGATCGCGGACTCCAGGCAGGCATCCCGAACTCCCCACTGCTGAAAGGCCTCTTGTCTCGGCATCTGCGCTCAGCCATGTGCCGCACACACATGTATGTTCACATGTACATATGTGACTATGCAGGGATTTTTCCTCTCCTTTTCTTTAAGCAAGAGCCTGTCACAGCTGGGGCGTGCTGACACCGTGGATTTCATGGTGCTTTAATCACTGCCGGCCGCCGGCAGGAAGGGCCTGGCCAGGCTCACAAAGACCCCTCTAAGCCCTGCTGCCCCGATTCTGTACGTGGGAGCCGCCCCGTTTCCTATTAACTTCAAAAGTCCCAATCCTATTATGGTGGGGGGTGGAGAAACAGCCCAGGGGAAGAGAGGGACTTTACATCTGACCTGGGCTGGGCCACGCTCCTGGAGACCCCTGTCAGGGGGCTAATGTCGATCCAGGTCTCAGAGGTCTTCTCTGTCCCCACCTCCCCAGAGACAGGAAGCAGCAGTGGGGCCTCTGGGCCACCTGCAAGGGCTCTTCCCTTCTGGAACCGCCTGCAGTCCTGATGATGATAATGACTGTGGTGCTGGGGGTGGAACCCAGGAGTTTCTTTCTTTCTTTCTTTCTTTCTTTCTTTCTTTCTTTCTTTCTTTCTTTTCTTTCTTTCCTTTCTTTCTTTCCTTTATTTATTTATATTATAGCCAGCTCAGCCTGCCCTGAGGGTGGGGCCGGCAAAGCATGTGGTACCGGGGATTGAATTGTGGTCCCTGGGGTTGCCTAAGCTTGCCTAATCAGGTGCTTAGACCACTGAGCCATCTCGCCGGCCCCCTCCCAGGAGGTTCACACTGAGCGACGCCCCAGTCCTTCCTTATTTTTTATTTTGAGGTATCTCACTAAGTTACCCAGGCTGGGCTGAATTTTTGATCTTCCTGCCTCAGCCTCTCTTGAGTAGCCAGGATAACAGGCAAGCACCACCAAACCAGGCCTGATCTTTTTTTGGGGGGGGGAGGGGCAGGACCAGGGTTCGAACTCACGACCTTGCACTTGCCAGGCAGGCACTTGTGCCTCGGAGCTATCTCCCCGGCCCTGATTTGCTTTTTTAATCTTCCTGAACTTCTGTTTGGGTCCCCACCCCTTGTAGAAGGAGGTACCTGCCTCTGCTTGGAGAGCAGGGACCCTCGGGCTTCCTTCATGGTTCTGCCTATGACCCCCGGCCTCACTGTGTAGCCAACAGCAGAGTCCCTCCATCCCCCAGCACGGAGATCAGTCCTGAGGGCAGTAGGGACCTGTGGTGGGACTGGGCAGGGAAGGGTTGGTTAGACACTGGACATGATGAAAGGAAGGGGCAGATGCCCCGTTGCTGTGGAGGGCAGGGACAGGGGACATCTTTATCCAGGGAGGTCACTGGGCCACAGCCCAGGCATGTGAAGGAGGTTTCTGTTAGAGCCCAGCAATGAAGGAGGGAAGGAGAGAAGAAGGGAGGGAGGGAGGCAGGAGAGAACCATGGTCCTGACCTGTTCTTTGTTTTTTTTTTGTTGTTGGGTTTTGTTTTTTGGTTTGTTTGTTTTTTTTTTTGTCTTTTTGAGACAGAGTCTCGCTATGCAGTTCAGGCTGGCCTTGAGCTCACTTTTATAGCCCAGGCTGGTCTTGAGCCCGCACTGATCCTCCTGCCTCAGCCTCCCAAGTGCTGGGCTGACCTGCTCTTGGAGAAGAGGATGAGACAGGTAAGAGGGACATCCACAGAGTACGCCATCACTCGGCTATAACAAGGAGCAAAGCCGTGACACTCAGCGCCGTGTGGCAGGACATTGGAGACACCGTGCTGGGTGGGAGGCGCCAGTCAGCATGCACAGCACAGCAGGGGCTCCTCGGACAGGAAACTCCCAGGATGGGTAACTCCAGAGGCAGGAAGTGGGCTCGTGGGCGCCGGGGCTGGGCGGGAGCGCGAGACTGCTCACGGGGACAGGGCTTCCTTTGGGACGGTGGGACGTTCTGGAACTAGAAGTGAAGGCTGCACAGATCTATAAATATCCCCAAAGAGCCACCTTTAGAAAGGTGAACTTCATAGCGTGTGATTTTATCTCGGTGATCAAAACCAAGAGCAGCAGCACTCGGGAGGCTGAAGCAGGGCAGTGGAGAGCCGTGGGCTGGCCGGGGTTACCTGGCACGGAGGAAACCCGAACACGTGAAGGAGAGCAGCCGCCCGCGTGTCTGTCGCTGTTTTATTCTGCCGCTGGCTTGGACGAGGCCCTTTCTCCTGTCCTTGGTGGTAACTTTCAGAGGGAAGGGGCTGACCCTCTCAGCAGGGCTGTGTCACAGCAGGTGGGTTCTGCGATCAACAGGAAGCCACGCAGGCACGCGGGCTCCGGGAGAGGTGGGCCGCCAAGGGAGGGGCCCAGCGGGGCGAAGGCCCTGGGGCACAAACCATGGGGAGCTCTTTCTTCTTTAGTTTTTGCTGTTTTGTTTTGGGAGGCAGGGTCTAGCTCTATTTTTCAGGGTGGCCTCAAGCTCACCATGTAGCCCAGGCAGGCCTTAAACTTGGAGCAATCCTCCTGCCTCAGCTTCCCAAGTGCTGGGATGACAGGTGTATGCCACCCTACTCGGCTAAAGATTTCCTGTAAAGGCAAGGAAATTGGCTGTTCAGGACAGAAGCGGCACTGGGGACAGGGGTCAGAGCTGGGTTTTCCACTCCTTGTACTTTGAACCCACATAGGGACCCAGGCCAGAGGCAGGATAAAGCAAAGAAAGAGGGGTCCGGGATACTAGGTCCCCTGGCTCCAGAGTCCCAGGGCTGGGGACTGGAGCTGCTGACCCTCAGAATGGGCCCTTCTGGGGACTGGAGCAGGTGCAGTCTGATGCTGTCCCTGCACTGCCTGTCTTCCTGGAGGGGCCCCACCTCCCCTGGATGTCTGAGGTGCCCACACCCAGTGTCTACCAAATGACGAGAGAATGAATGAATGAATGAACGAAGCTGCCCAGGACGACCTGAGCCTAGGATCTCCCGCCCCTCCCCCAGCCTCTGTCCTATGCCCTCCCCGCCCCCACAAGTGTGTGCTTGCCCGCAGCGGGGATGATCCCCGGCGTGGGCAGGGTCCCTGGGGCCCTGATCTGCTCCTTCTGCCTCAGCTCCTGCGCTGAGGGGCACAGCGTTCGCTCTCACCCTTTAGACCTGCCTCAGTTTCCCCAGCTACCTATTTGCTCCTCTGTGAGGATAGTCCGTGCCAGGCGCAAGGATCAGTCCACGGTCCTCGCTTCGCAGGGCTAGAGCTTTCGGACCCGAGTCCGGCTGGAGCGCCCAAGGGTCGCGGGGCTCTCGCCGGCTCCGCGCTCGCACTGCCTCGGCCTCCGCGGCTCCGGAGGGCCTGTCCGGAGCGCCCGATCGCAGCGCCGCGTCTCCACTGGCGCCCTCGCTCCACCTAGCGGCCACGGAGCCTGAGCGCGGGCCCCGGTCTCCCCCAGCTCATCTAAGCTGAGGTGGTATCCAGCAGGATCTTGTTACAGTCTGGGAAACTGAGGCACGGAAGGGGCAGGCAGCCCTAAGGTCACCTAGAGGGCAGGAAGGTTCTCAGCAAACTAAAGGCATCTTTTCACGTCCTTCCTTTTCACTGGAAATAGAACCAACCAGGTTAGCAAGGAGTGGGTCAACCCTACTCTCTGGCTTAGAACTCTAGTTCTGGCCTGAAAGGATCCAAACTACAGCAGCGCTGCTGCCGGGTCTGTGGTCCTGACCAGCGACCTTCCCTTGGAGTCCTCAGTTTCCTCATTTATAAAATGGGTATAATGAAACCAGGTATGATGGTATACACACACCTGCGACTTCAGCCACTTGGGAGGCTGAGGCAGGAGGGTTTCCAGTTCCAGGCCAGCTTGGGTAACTTATGAGATATTGTCTCAAAAATGTTTCTTTTTTCAGGGGCCAGGGAGATAGCTCAGGGCCACAAGTGTTTGCCTGGCAAGTACAAGGTCCTGAGTTCAATCCCTGGTTCCACAAAAAAGAAAAAAAAAAGAGTTTATTTTTAAAAAGTTTCTTTTTTCCTTTTGTTTTATTTTATTTTTATTATTATTTTAATGAGCAGAATAGATTTATTGGTGGAAAGCTCTTGTCAGAGAGAGAAACAGGAGGGGGCCCAAGCGGGTTGTCCCCCCATTTTATTTTATTGACACAGGGTCTTGGTAGGTAATTCAAGCTGTCTTTGAACTCCGGGAGATCCTCCTGCCTCAGCCTCTCGAGCATGGGGATCACAGGCATGCACCACCATATTCAGCTTCACAAGAAAACAATTTTTTAAAATGGGCATTATTAGTGCCTCGTTGTTAGGCTCTAGGAGGATGAGGCAAATGGGGTTCATAGGCCCACGTTAGATGAATAATAAGCACTCAATAAATATTAGCTAGAGGCAGGAAAGATGGTGCTTGCCTATGATCCCCGCTGCACAGGAGGCTGAGGTTGAGAGTTTAAGGCCAGCGAGGGAACTTAGCAGAACATTCCTCTAAATACATAAATGAAGCTGGGTGTGAGGGCACACCCCTGTAATCTCAGCACTTGGGAGGCTGAGGCAGGAGGATTGCTTCGAATTTGAGGCCAGCCTAGGCTACGTAGTGAGCTGAAGGGAGGCCTCGAAATTACAGTGACCCTCTTGCCTCAGCCCCCAAGTGCTGAGATTACAGGCATGCTGCACCAGGCTCCATCCTTTGATTGATACTAGTACTGTCACCACAGTTAGCCTGCCCCCTGCACCTACCCCCTGCTGTTACCTGCTCCAGCCAAACAGGCCGCCTCCCCTTGTCCCTCCAGGGCCCTGGCTCCCTCCTGCCTCAGGGCCTCTGCAGGTGTTGTTCCTCTGAGCCAGGAACACCTTCCCTCCCCTGTCCTCTGCTTCACTCTGTCGACCTTGAGGCAAGCATACAGTGGACCCGGGCAGCGTGTCAGGCAAGGTCTGAGCTTCAAGACAAGCACGCCGCTCTGCCTCCTCTTTCGTTCCATACCTAGGGAAACTGAGGCCCAGAAAGAGGCCGGCAACGGCCGAGCGCCTCATCCGTAGACTCCAGCCGCTTCTCAGGCTGGCTAGAGAAGGCTTAGAAAGCCACCAGTGCTCCCGCCCCAGCCAGAGCCCCCAAGGAGGCCTGGGCTGCAGAGGCAGAGCCCGGGCCAAATTGAAATTGATCGTGGGGAACAGCTCGGCAGGGTGGAACAGACACGCGGCCGCTGGGGAGCGCGGGGCGCCAGAGCGTGCGACCGCATCCCGCCTGTGCCTGCAGGGTAGAATCGTTTAATCTGCATGGAAGCTTCTGCCGGGCGGCCTCTGCAGACTCTGAAGGCGAAGGGGCCGAGTCGCTGCCAGTGGTAGAGGGAGGGCAGCCTCGCCACCATATCCATTCACTCTTCCCTGAGTGCTTCCAGCCCAGTGCCAGTGCCGAGCAGCCACCCCGATGTTAATCCTCAAGGTCCATCTGCAGCCAGAGAGAGGTGTTTGCCGCCACATGCAGCTCTTTTTTATTTTTGAGGCAGCCTTTTTGGTTTTTGGAGGCAGGATCTCAAAATCCTATGCAGTTCAGGCTGTCCTTGAACTCACCACGTAGCCTCGACCCTCCTGCCGCAGCCTCCCACATCCTGGGATCGCAGGCACCAGCACACCTGGCTAAGGCAGGCTTTTGCTAAATCACTAAATTGCCCAGACTGGGCTTGAATTTATGATTTTCCTGCCACAGCTTCCCAGAGTACTGAGGTGACAGGCATGGGCTGCTTCTGAGGCTCTGGTCCTGTGAGATATAGTGTTGTATGGAGGAATCTATTTGTGTGTGTGTGTGTGGTGGTATTAGGAATTGAACTCAGGACCTTGTGGTTGCCAGGCAAGCACTTATTCCACTGAGCTATCTCCCCAGCCCCCATATGGGGGAATCTAGAGCAGGGGAGGTGATCAGGATGCACAGCCCCTGCCCATACTCCAGCAAGTGTCTCCCCGGGGGAACACAGCTCCACAGCAGTTAGAAGCTAAATGTCTGCTGTGTGCCCTTTGCAGACCAGACTGACTTCTCTGAGTTCTTGTGCTGGCTGGCGTTGGCAGGGTCTGGATTGGACCCTAGGACTAGAAGTCTTTCTGCGCCAGCCTCCCTGGGGTGGTGACCGGGCACGTGGCCAAGGGGACAGCCGTGTTCCCCGGAAGCTGCTGTGATGCTGACCCGGAAGCCCCCCTTGGTGCCAGGGGCGGGGGTCGTGCCCTAGCTCTTCTCCTGGGACCCCTCTCTGCTGACAGTCTCGACCCTGGGATTAGGGGGCCAGGGTCAGGGGTCAACAGCATTTACCTCGGCTCCATTCAGGCTGAGAGCGGATCTGTTCTCCCTGCCACCTCGAATTTCCTGGACAAAGCTTGGCAGAGCGACGGGCCCAGGGCCCCTGGGAACAGAAGCAGCCGGGGACAGTCATGTCCGTGTGTCATCCATCCAACTCTCCAGTGACCCAGCCAGGAGCCAAAATGGCATGCCCATGCTGCAGATAGGGAAACTGAGGTCCAGAGACGGCTGCAGCAGGGGCCTTGTGGCAGGGCAGCCGCCGAGCTGTGGACCACGGCCCAGTGGCCCGGCCGGAGCTACACAAAGCATCAGGCTGGCGAGACGGAAGGCGGCGGCCGTGACGGAGCCGACAAAGGCGGCAGGCCAGGCCCGCGGGGGCGCGTTCCGCTCGTCAGCCTCTGTTCCACTTGAGTCCACCCTGGACAGGCCGGAATAATCCCTCCCACAGCCGCTGCTGGGCCGTGACGACTTTAAAGGGGGCCCCAGGCGGGCCTGACTGACGGCAGGGCAGGGAGGGGATGCTCAGGGCCCCCTGATGCCCCCAGGCTCTGCCACCTCTGCCTAGCTCCGGGGACAGCAGCCAGTCTTTTCTGGTGATCACAGTGGGGAAACTGAGTCAAGGAGCCTGGTTATGCAATGCCCCCCCCAGCTGTGGGACATGGAGGAACAAATTTCTGGGCCGGGCTGAGTGGCAGAAATCTCTCTCCCGTCTCCTCCTCTTTTACCTGTGTGCCTGGGCTTCAGGACTGCACAAGTGGCTGGGTGGGGGACAAAGAGGGCCACCACCAAGGTGCCATTTAGATGCAGCCTGAGGCGGATAGGAAGCTCTGTTTACTTTGTACCTCAGTTTCTCCAGATGTCCAATGCTCTACGGAGTGGTTCTGGCCCACACAGGAGGTACAGATTCAAGTCCCCTCTCTCCTCCCTGGGTGCCTGGGCACCTTGGTGCAGGCAGGGTTTGGGCAGGTGAGGATAGGGTCACAAGAGGGAGTCACCTGGCAGAGAAGCTCCACACGGGACCATGAACGATTGTGGCTGCAGCCGGGGGGAGTGTAGGGCCACACCGGGCGGCACACCTGAGCTCCAGGGCAGGAGGCTCTGGGATTGCTGGTGGATGGTGGAATGGATGCCAGGGCCACTTAGGAGTAAAATTCCTTCGTTGTTGTGTTTTTTGAGATAGGCTCTCACTGTATAGTCCAGGTTGTCCCTGAATTCACTATGTAGCCCCAGGTTGGCCTCGAATTTGTAGCAATCCTCCTGCCTCAGCCTCCCAGTGCTAGGATTATAGGTGTGTGCCACCAGATCTGGGGCTTCAAAATCCTCTTTGGGGACTAAGCACAGTGGCACATGCCTATTACCTTAGTATTCAAGAGGCTGAGGCAGGAGGATCACAAGTGTGAGACCAGCCTGGGCCCGCTGGCAGGATCCTATCTCAAAATGAAAAATAAAAAGGGCTTGGGAGTGTAATTCAGTGTGAAGGTCCTGGGTTCCATCCCCAATACCTGAGCAAAAAAAAATCTCTCCCCTGGAATTCAGGCAGAAAGTGTAGGTTGGGCCACAGGGATTAAGCAGTATTCTGGGACCCCAAGGTCAGCAGAGTAGCCTCCTACTCCCCCAGGTGTGCTCCTCACTGGCCAGAGCTGGGTTGGTTGGCACGGACCCCTGTCCTTCAGGCTTGTGAAGCCCACCCTCATTGCTGGGAAGGAGGCGGCAGCCAGTGGACACAGCCGGAGTCTACCCTGTTATGGGACCCCGGAAGGGCCTGGATCTCCTGGCCTGTTCAACCTCAGCTTCCCTAGCTATAAAATGGGTGCCAGCTTCTGCAATACAAAGCTTTTCTGGTTGTGGCCCAGGGCCCCAGGGGGCCACTGCCTGCCACTCTCCAGGGGCCCAGCTTGGCTAATCCTCTAGCCAGTCTTCGCCTCGGTTTCCCCTCCCGGAGGCTTAATCCCTGGATTGTCAGAGGCCGGTTTTACATACATTTATAGGCTTTTCATAAGAGATTTACCGGGCCCCAGATCGGCCCCTGCCAGCGATTAGCAGCTCCATAATTGAAAACTCCACTCCCACCCCCTCCACTCCTTGTGGGCTCTGGGCACAGGGAAGAGGACAGGGGAGCCCTCAGTTCTGCGGCCCCCTCAGGGGCCTCCTGTGGGCTCTGAAGGGGTCTTCCCAGCACTAAAGATCACGGGGCCTGCAGAACACGGGAGGACCAGTATCCCACAGCCACTCCCTAGGACGCAGTTGGGGGGGCCGTCCCTCATCCCAGCTACCTGGGACAGGCACCGTCTCCAAGTCAAATGTGGGCCTCACTCAACCTGGGGTGTCCTGGACTTCCAGTGCTCCCAGCACAGGGCTTGGAAATTAGATCCTGGAGCCCCAACTTCTCTTCCTGAGCCCCGAGTGCCTCCCCCAGGCCCCAGCCGGAGGAACCCAGTCGGGGACAGTCCTGGCCCTCAAGCCGGTGAGGCTCCTCTCCTCCCAGCCCCTCAGCCTCTGCTGCCGGGTCCCCAACCGGGCAACTTAATTCCGCCTGTCACCAGGATGTGGGCCGGGTTTATTTATCTGGTGTATATATGTATTTTAATTTAAAGATCTGCCAAGTAGCACAGCCAGCTCCCGCGGTGTCCCCGCTGCCTCGTTCATCTGAGAGAGGCCCTTCCCGCCACTGCCACCGCCCCCTGGGCCCTCTCTGAGGAGTGAACAGTGGAGAACGAGGCCAGCATCTCCAGGCTTTCCCAGCTGGGGAGGAAGAGCACTTGACTCCAACTTCACCCCCAACACGCTCACTCAGTCACTCAACCAACGTTCTACTTCCTCAAGGCCGGCCGACTTTGTTCAAGACACCAGGATGGTAGCGAGTAGGGGGACAGTGCCGAAGGCCCTGCCTTTGTGGGACTGCTCGTTTTGGTCTTCAGGAGTGCTCAGGCACAGTGGCATGCACCTGTGGTCAGGGCACCGCAGGAGACTGAGGCAGGAAGATGGCGAATTTGAGCCCAGTCTGTGACATTTAGTGACTCAGCGAGACTCTTTCTTAGAAAAAGAGACAGGTTGGGATTGTTGCTCTGTGGGAAGTTCCTGGGCTCTATCCCCAGTGACTGGGTTGGAGAAGTGGGGAGATACACCCAGGGCCCCGCTGCTGCCCTGGGTCACACAGCCCCATTTGCCAGGGGAGCAAAGCAAGGTCCTGGGAACATCAAGAGTGGTAGAGGCTCTGGAACTGGGTTTACCCACCGTCTGGAGCTCTGCCCTCCAAGGGGAAATTGACTGCCGGCTGCCCCTGTCCCTCAGTTTCCCCTCCCAGCTGTAGACAGGGCTGACTGAGCTGCAGCCCGCCGGCTACTTGCTTGATGAACGAGGCTAATTTCACCCAGGCACGCACAAGGGGACCCAGCGGCCCTGCCGTCGTGCACATGAGGCCGGAGGGAAGTGTGTTATTGCCAGCCATAACTCAGGTGGCCAGGGCTAGGCGGGCCGGTGTCTCCCGCATTTCTGCAGGGCAGGGCCACCAACCCCTGTTGTGGCCAGCTGCTTCCCATCCACAATCCTCATTGGCCATGCCGCCACCTCCCCTACCACCCACTGGGCACAGACAGAGACAGGGACCTGATGTCCGTGTGAGGTTGGGACTGGCCTCCCCGTCCTCTGTCCTGGGCTTTCTCATCTGTGTTCTGGATGGGTAAACTGAGACTCAGAGGGCAAATGTTCCCCTCTACTCCAAGGGTCCCACAGGAAGAAGAGGCCAAACTGGGGCTGGGAACCTTGCTCATCAAGAGGAAAAGAGGGGCCGGAGAGATAGCTCCATGGCACAAGTGCCTGCCTGGCAACTGCAAGGTCGTGAGTTCAAATCCCGGTCCTGAAAAAAAAAGTAAAGAGGAAAAGAAAAACACGCTTCCCCATCAGCCTCTTCAAAGACCAGAGCCCACGCCTCTGTTTTGTAAGAGGAAACCAAGGCGCAGACAGTGGAGTTGGGCCCTGAAGAGTGAGATGATAGTTTCTGATCACAGAAGTACAAGGAAGAGCGTACTGGACAGAGGACACAGCACCACCCAAGCCAGAGAAGGGGGAAGGGCAGGCAGGGGTAGGGGCTGTGACCCAGGGACGAAAGGGGCTCTGAGGCTTGGGCATTCTGGAGGCGTGGCCTCGAGGGACTGGGATTTTGTACAGGGCGTGGTCTGTGGGCGTGGTCTCAAGGGCAGGATTTTAGTAGCAGTTTCCTATGGGGCGGGGCCACATGTAGGGGAGTTCTTTGTGGGCGTGGCCTCACGCAGGACTTAGAAGAGGCCTTGTGGGAGCTGAGGGGGCGTGGTTTATTGGTGTGATCTTCTGTGGGCGGGGCATCGGGGACTAAGGACGCAGAGAGCCAAAGCAAGGGTTTCTAATGGGGGAAGCATGTACAACCAGGGCTTTCCGTTCCCAGACATGAAGCAGGAGCCCATTCCTGCGTGTTTCTGGGTCTAGGGTTTCTCTGCAGGAGGTGGGGACCGAGCCTCAGCATCTCCCACCCCTGTCCAAGGAAGACTAGGCCACAGGCCCTAGGTAGTGTGGACTCAGATCATGAGAGGGACCCGTGAGAAGGTAAGTACTGGGGAGAAGATGCCTCAGGGACCCAGCTTGAAGGGCGTCCCTCGTGCACGTCCCCAGCCCAGCCCAGAATGGGGGCCTCCAGCTCAGATCCCACTCCTCACCTCAGTGCCCCCCTTCCTGCCCATTAGGGCCTATCGATTGTTCGCAGGCCTCCGGACCTCCACTTCCGGATCAGTGGAGATATGCAGCCTCTAGGGACCAATTTCCTTCATCCTCCGCTCATCAGGGTAGCAGCTCCAGGGGGGAAACTGAGGAAGCAGGGCCGTCTGCCCCACCTCTACTCTTCAGTCCTTGTCGGCCACGCCAGCCTGGCTCCAGCACTTAATTTCTGACTCTGTGTCATCTTGTGGTGATTTATGGCTCCTCTGGGGCTCCTGGGCTGTGAACTCTGTTTCCTTCTGTGACCATATGCCCACCTGCAGCCCGGACCAAGGTACTCAACACCATGGCTTCACCCCATCTGGGGCTGTAAGTTCTCCAGCATGCTGAGATGTCAGGTGTGCCTTACCATCCGCTCCTAGGCGATGCAATTTTTTTTGTTATTGTTTTATTTTTTTCATTTTATGTATTTGGTACAAGGTCTCACTGTGCAGCTCGAATTCATAGTGATCCTCCTGTTTTCAGCCTCCCCAGTGCTGGGATTACAGGCATGCACCACCATGCCCAGACTTGCAGTTTGTATGTGATCTCCTCTTTTCTGATCATGCAGCTTCTACACATACACACACACACATATGCACACACACACACACACAAACACATCCCATTCAGTCAGTAAGCATTTATCGAGCGCCTATTGTGTACCAGGCATGTGGTCAGTGCTAAAGACCAGTAGTCACACCTATAATCCCAGCATTGGGAGGCTGAGGCAGGAGATTTGTTTTGAGTTTTGAGACCAGCCTGGGCTACAAAGTAAGCTCAAAGCCAGCTGAACTGCATAGCGTAACCCAGTTTCAAAAAGACAAAAAAGGAGGGGGGGGGGCACGGAGATAGCTCAGTAGAATAAGTGCTTACCTGGCAAGCTGAGGGTCCTGAGTTCAATCTCCAGTACCTCAATAAATAAATAAATTAAGCTGGACATGGTGGCGCATGCCTGTAATCCCAGCACTTGGGAGGCTGAGGCAGGAGAATCAGTGGGAGTTTGAGACCAGCCTGGGCTACAAAAGTGAGCTCAAGGCCAGCCTGAACTGCATAGCGAGACCCTGTCTCAAAAAGACTAAATAAATAAAATAAAAGACCCATAGCGACTGAGACAGACCAAGACAGATCCAAACCCTTGACTTCAGGGAGCTGACAGTCTAGTAGCACAGGAGACAGGAAGCAAAATAAAAGAGGAAAGTACATGGTATGCCTGAGGTGATAAATACGTGCAAGGGAGAGGACCAAGCTGAAGAGCAAGGCAGTTTCAACTCTGTGGCTTTTCCCTAGGGGTCAGGAGAAGATTCCTCAGGAGGAAGCTTGGGGTTGGGGCACCAGGCAGGGTACCAGCGGAGAGATTCAGGGCAGGACACCCCCGGGAATTGGGGAAGAGAAGGTGTGAGTGGCATGCTGACTGCCTGTGACTGGCCTTCACCCTGTGGGAAGTGGGGTTGAGGTAGGGCTGCTCCTTCTAGCTGTGTGACAGTCACACTCCCGAAAGGGAAGAGTCGGGGGCATGTCTGTAGCCACAGAAGAAGGAGTAGTCAGTCCCTTACTCCAAGGCTGTGGGGTATGTCTCCCCACCCCCAGATGAAGATAGATATGGTCAAAACCCTCTGGGAGGCTGAGGCAGGTGGATCTCAAATTCAAGACCACCCTGGGCCATTTAGTGAGACTGTATCCCCAAAAGTATAAAGGACTGGAGATCTAGTTCAGTGTGAAGGCCCTAGGTTCAATCCCCAATGCCAAAAAATAAATAAAGAAAAAGCTCAGTGGGGCTCAAACAACCCTGTCCTAGAAGCTGAGGGTTAAGTCTGGCCCCACCCCTAGTGCCGCTATCACCAGAGTCCTGGGGACCTGAGGACTCCTCTGCCCCCTGCAGCCTCCCCAACCCTCTGCCCACTGTGGGCACCGAGGCAGCAGTAATGGGCCGCGGGAGAGAAATTACTTCCCTTTGGAACCTCCGGGCCGGAAAAGGCTCCACACAGGACCCGCATACTGATGGCGGTGGCCCATGGCCACCCAAGTTCCGCAGGAGCTCAGGGCTTGGTGTGGCAGATATAGTCGAGGACAGAGACATGGATGGCTGAGGGGCATCTGGATGTGGTCCTGGTGATGGACACCCAGGTGATGTCCAAAGGCTGCCAAAGAGGCCGGTACATGGCCTGCATCCTCTGTGGCTTGCGTCATGTGTACCTGGGTGGCACTGTGGCTGGGGACAGTTACCTGAGACACCCTGGTGGGACAGCCACTGTCCCCAAGACCAGGACAGGCCCCACACTGCCGGGACAGACAGACAGGGAACAGGAGCACATAAAGGGAATGTGCCTGAGTGGCCACTCATCCAGGGAGGTCAGGAGGTGCCTGTGACCTGACCCCGGGGAAGGGTGGACCAGGCAGGGAGACTGGCACCCACAAAGGTCCTGAGTTGAGAACATGACTGTTGTCCTATTCAGGATCACCTGTTGTGTGAAGTTGTCTGAGACAATAAAGATGTAACACAGTTCCCAATTGCCAAAAGGTAGAGAACAGTGAGTCTTCTCCACGCCAGGACGTCACTCAGCCATGAAAGGCGTGAGGCTGTGATGCTTACCAGTATGGAGGGACGTTAAAGACACTATGCTCAGGGAGAGACACCAGACACCAGAGGACACACAGCATGGCCTCAGGACCGAAAATGCCCAGGACAGGCAGCTCTAGAGACAGAAAGTAGATTCATGGGTGTGGGGCAGAGGAGGTGGAAGGCCAGGTGATATTTAATTGGATATAGGGTCTTCATACAGCTCTCAGACTCCTAGTGATCATCCTGTTTCAGCCCCCCCAGCACTGGGATACAGTGGTGCACCACCATGCCCAGTTTAAGTGGCTGGCACAGCATGCGTTATCGGGGATCAAATCTGGGTCCTTGTGCTTGTCAGGCAGGGGTTAACGCCGCTGAGCTACCTCTCCAGTTCTTGGACTTCTTTTAAAAAACATTCTTTTAAAGATTGATTGATTTGGTACAAGGTCTCGCTATGCGGGTCTCAGACTCATAGTGATCCTCCTGTCTCAACCTCCCCAGCAGTGGAGTTACAGGCATGCACCATCATGCCCAGTTTAAGTGGCTAGCATGGCATGCGGTACTGGGGGACCAAACCCAAGTCCTTATGCTTGCCGGGCAGGCACTTAGACCACTGAGCTATCTCCCTGGCCCAGAGCTTCTTTTTTTTTTTTTTTTTTTCGGAGGGGGAGGTAGGGAGTGGGCTTCTTTAAAAAAAAATCTTGGTACTGCAGATCAAGCCCAGGTCTACATTCCAGCCCTTTTCATTTTAATTTTCAGACAATGTCTTGCCAAGTTGCTAAGTCACCCAGGCTGAAATCAAACTTTTAATCCCCCTGCCTCAGCTTCCAAGAATGCTGGGATGACAGGTATGCACTACCAGGCCTGGCTAAGAGGCCTTCTTATCTTTTTGAGACAGGGTCTCACTATGCAGTTCAGGCTGGCTCTGAATTCACTTTGTAGCCCAGGCTGGTCTCGAACTCACAACGATCCTCCCACTTCAGCCTGAGTGCTGGGATTACAGGTGTGAGCCACCATGCGTGGCCTCAAATAATGTTTTATTTATTTATTTATTTTTATATGATGGCCGGCTCAGCCTGTCCTGGGGTTGGGGCTGGCACAACATGTGGTGCTGCGGATCTAACTGCAGTCCCTGCGGTTGCCTAAGCTTTCCTAAGCAGGCGCTTTATTATTATTTTTTATTTTATTGATTCATTTATTTTTGTGGGACCAGGGTTCAAACTCACAACCTTGCATTTGCCAGGCAGGCACTTGTGCCACGGAGCTATCTCCCCGGCCCCTTTAACAGGCACTTTAGACTGCTGAACCATCTCGCTGGCCTTCAAATAATGTTTTGTATCTTTTTTTTTGTACCGGGAATGGAACTCATGCCATGTTTGCCAGGCCACTGAGCTCTGTCCCTGGCTGAGGCTTCTTTCTGGAGTGAAAGAATGTTCTGAGGTTGGGCAGTGAGATAGTTGCAAAGTTGGTGACAGCACTGAAACTCGGAGGCCAGCACTCGGGATGGACAGATGGCAGTGCAGGGCTGTATCTCAGCACACCTGCCTTGCGTCGGACGCCGCCCACCACAGGCCCTTCCGGTTCTGTGGTCAGCTGGAGCACAGGGCCTCTGAGAGCCTCCGGATTGTCCCTCCGTAGACCGGGGATCCCCAGGCCTCTTCTGGGGACCTAGCAGTGTGGCGTCTGTCCCCATGTCTGTCAGTCCATCCATCCACCACCAGCAGGGGCAGGAGGGTGCACACAGGGCTCTTTGTGCGGCTGCTGTCCTCATTAGGAGGCAGCAGCCGTCGCAGGCCGGGCGCGGTTGAATTAATGGGCTGAGATCCTTCCTTCTAGGCTAATTGTGCCGGGATGCTGCAGGCGCGGCAGGAGGGACTCGGGCAGGACCTGGCCCCTCTGCCCGGTCACCTGCTGGCTGGGGACAAACCACCCCCTCCCCAGCCTCTTTGTGCCTCCATCCGGGCTCAGAAGCACAGCTTTCTTCTCCCCAAACTCAGACAAGAGAGCGGGGAAGCCTTGACCAGACCCCTGGGAGCCCCAGCCAATCCAGCGCTCACCCCCACCCCCAGCTAGGTGCCCAGGGCTGACAGTGGATGGAATGCTCATTCCCAGGCCCAGCCCCTCCCTGGGACAGACGGAGGTCCACAGGCCCCGGCCTGACTGTGGGCTCTGGTTTCTTTCCTACAGTAGTGGGGATGGAACCCAGGACCTCTGCCCACAAAACCACATTCCCAGCCTGGGCCGGCAACCTAGGATCATTCTGAGATCTCTCCTACCAGAGATCATTCTGCCTCAGCCTCCCAAGTAGCTGGGACAGGAAACCTAATATGGCCCCATTCCCTGAGTTAGGTTCCTTTGGGCCCTGGTGGCCTCCCCTTCATCCTGAGTGACCCCACACCTACCTCCTGCATTCTCTTGACTTGAGCCAGTGGCCCCAAATACGACATAGTTTTGAAGTTTATGCATTTTATTATAAAAAAATACAGAATCCAAAGTTGATTGTGTTGGGGGGAGGCCCGGTGCCAGCTCCAGGCGTGGCCGCACGGCCCGCTCCACTGTCCCTACAAAAGCCCCCGCTGCCCGACACCACAGCAGGCGTGGGTGTTCCCGGCGGCCGTACACAATATATATTTATATTATAATATATATAAAGTCAGGAAAGGCGGGTAGAAATATGAAATCTGTATAAATGCGTTGTTTCCTTCATTACCATGTCTTCGGGGAGGGGTTGATGTTTTTGGTAGTTGTCCCCCCTCCCTTTTTGTTCTGTCCATTTTTTTTTTTTAGAAACATTATTAGGTCAGAGAGTGAAGGGAGGGGGATTCTGACAGACAAAACGAGCTTATTGCCAAGTGTTGCTTCTATTCTAAAAAGTAACCCTCCCATCCCCCCGCCAAAATAAAAGACCCCGACAAAGGGCTTAAAAAACAAAACAACTTTCCAGTCCATCCTCAGGAATACATTAAAAATAAATCACAGTATATTATACTTGCTGGCTCTATTTACAGAAATATAATGTCTTCTCAGGTGTTCAGAGGGGCCGGGTAGGAGCCTATTTGCACAGGCTGAGATGTGGGGGGCTGTAACCCCACAATGGCTGGAAGCAAATCACCAGGAACAAGGGAGCTGAGGCAGGAGCACTTGGCCTCCTGGAGTGTAGGGAGGGGTTTGCACCACACGCCTGTCCCAGGGTACCTGAGGGTCCTTGGTGGGCTCCACCCAGGACCTACGAGATGGGGCACAGAGCAGAAACGGGGCTGGCCCTGGCATCCCCAGATTCCCCTCCCTGGGGTCCAGGAGACATTGATCAGTTCTTCTCCAAAGTCACCGGCAACCGCAGGGAATAAATTAAATTAAAAAACTCAAGTCTTTCCGATCCAATCATGAAAAATACACTTAAAAAAACAAACAGACCAACAAAAGCCAAAAAAAACTAAAAAACCAAACCAAAACAAAACAAAAAACCCCAATACACAAGATTATCCAGAGGGTGCTGGGGCCTCCCCATCAGAGTCAGCTGGGCTGGGCTGTGCAGCCGCCCAGTGTGCCCTCCCCAGGCCGGGGCTCGGCCCTCCTGGCCTGGGCAGCAGCTCCAGGGAGAGAGCAGCGTCTCTATTTGGTCTCGGAGGCGGCCACAGCGGGGTCGCGAGTCGGCATCCACGTGGGGCCCAGACTAGGAGCCCAGGAGGGTCCACAACACAGAGACGGTGCTCAGGAAGAGGCGGCAGCTGCCCAGGCCACTGCAGGAGTTGTTACTGGTGAAGATTGGCTCCGGGGCCTCGTACAGGGTCTCATCTGGTGGGGGTGGGGAGGAGACACAAGACAGGGCGGTTGTCAGGGAAACCGAGGCTGGGGGGTTCTCCAGATGCACCCTGGCCTGTTAGGCTTCTTGGGGTAAGGGATCCTGCCTGACCCCTCAGCACTTACTGGTTGGCCGCACGTACACCTTCAGCCGCAGGCAGGGCCAATCCACAGCATTAGGGGGTGTGGCAGCTGGAAGAGAGGGGTTAGTGGGAAGGGGGCCTTGCTCCACACACCCCAACTCCCCACATGGAAACCCACCCAGGACACCCTCAGAGAATGTGCTTTCCCTTTTCTGTCCACCCCTGTACCCCTCCCTCTGCCCAGCCCTAACCCCAACGTTGAAGCGGCCCATGTCTTTGTTCTGGGGGGCCCCACACCACACTGGGGCTCAAAAGTAAGGAACACAAGCCCAGCACGGGGACACATCTCAGTACTCTGGGAGGCTGAGGCAGGAGGACTGCAAGCTCAGGCTCAGCCTGAGCAACTTAGGATAAGACCCTGTCCCTAAATAAAAAAGTCTGTGGATGCAGCTCAGTGTGAAGACCCTGGGTTCAAACGCTGGCCTCAGTCAGGAGTGACACGTATAGGTCCTCACTGGCCTGGTGGCCTCCTCCACCCCCCAAAAAAGTCCCTCATGCCAGAAGATGAAGATAAAAAGCACGTAATAAAAATAACATTCGTCACAGAGATAGGATGAACAATTACAATAATTATCTTTATGAATCTCCCTGACTTGGAAAGAAAAATGTAATTTTTCTTATATCAAGGACTTAAACACCTCCCCCTTCCCCCACCAGTTTCTCTAATTTAAAAGGGGGGAAAATTCAACAGAGAAAGGAAGCAATGAAGCCTTCTAAAGTTTAATTTGAGTTGGGCGTGGTGGCGCATGCCTGTAATCCCAGCACTTGTGAGGCTGAGGCAGGAGGATCAGTGTGAGTTCGAGACCAGCCTGGGCTACAAAAGTGAGCTCAAGGCCAGCCTGCACTGCACAGCGAGACCCTGTCTCAAAAAGACAGAAAAAAAAAAAAAAAATGTTTAATTTGACTTCCTGGGAACGGGGATGGGGCGGTACCTGGCCTCTTCCACGGCATGGGGACACTCTGAGATGGTGCAGAAAGGCGATGGCCAGCCCACAGGGACCTGCTGTCCCTGCCTCGGTAAAGGCACAGAGGCCATCATCCCCATCTCAGGCAGGCAGACGACACCTGGAAGACTCTGCTGTCGGTGTCACCTGCCCTAGGTCTGGGCCTCTGTCTGCCTCTCTCTCTCTCTCTCTCTCTCTCTCTCTCTCTCTCTCTCTTTTTCTCCCCTCCCTCTCTGTCTCTGTCTTATTATTATTATTATTATTATTATTATTATTATTATTATTTTTGATGCAAGGAAAGAACTCACCATCAGCTATAGCACAGCATATTTTCTTTTTATTCTCTTTTCACTGATTTTGTAGTACTGAGATATGTTCCCAGCCCTGTATTTTGTTTGTTTGTTTGTTTGTTTTTTAGACAAGGTCTCATGGTAAGTTTCT
Source organism: Capromys pilorides (assembly GCA_004027915.1). Classification (NCBI taxonomy): domain Eukaryota; kingdom Metazoa; phylum Chordata; class Mammalia; order Rodentia; family Capromyidae; genus Capromys; species Capromys pilorides. The sequence goes on along the minus strand of PVKN010000116.1, from coordinate 83,431 downwards.
AAGTTGCCCAAGCCGCGCTCAAACTTGTGATCCTCCTGTCTCAGCCTCTCCAGTAGCTGTGGTGACGGGCGTGGCCCTCTGTGTCCTGCTAAAGGCACTTCATAAGGAAGGCCGCCCCCGTGTTAGCCGGGGCCATGTCCTTCTCCAGCCAGCACAGGGTAGAGCTACGGCATTCCCATGAAGGCTGAGGCCGGGGCCAGCAGGGGTGCGTGGCCTCCACCCTGCTCGGAGCCTGTTTCACAATGCACAGAAGGGGCTGGGCGGCAGACTCAGTAGTTGAGTCCCCACAGCTACTCACAGATATAGTAGTACTCGTGGCCTGGGCGGAACTCAAAGCCCAGTGAGAAGGGCGTGAAGAGCTGGAACTTCTCCGAGAACTTGAGCGGCCCCCCGGGCGCGGCTGGCCGGTTGCACTCCCAGCGCTTGAAGCCACGCTGCCGGTGGTCGCAGGATGCATGACCCTCGCCATTGACCATGTAGAGGACGTAGTGCTCCATGCGCTCGGCAGGCGGCAGCGGTGCCCCGTAGTGTGGGCAGTAGATGTCCAGGTAGTCGTTGATGCTCACTTCCACGGTGTAGCCTCCACCGTCGCCCGGCGCACCCACGTGGAACCTGCCAGGGGAGCGGTCAGTGGCCGGCATGGGACAAGGACAGGGCACGGGCCAGCGTGGGGATGGAACGCAGGCAGGGGATGGGTTAACTTGGAAATGAGACCGCTGGCATGGGAGTGGGGGTGGGGGGAAACTGGCAAAGGGAAGAAGGATGGGTCAGCACAAGGAGGGGACAGGGAGACAGGGTGGCTAGGGACAAGGGGACGCTTGTGGGCTGGACAGTGCACTGGGCGAGGCCCCACATGTGACACCCAGCTCACAGTACCCTGCCCGTGTCAACACCGGCCTGTCTGACCCAGGCCTCAGTGTCTCCATAGACTACTCCTCCCTCCCACCTGGGCCTCGGTGTCCCTGAGAGGGAAGGACTGAGTACACACCTGACACTATGGAGAGGGCCAGGGCATACTGGACAGACACTGGCAGCCCCTGTGCCCCAGGCTGAGGACCTGACGCCAGGACTCCCTCAAGCCACCCTGGATAGCTGCCTGGCTAACACCTGGGTCCCTGCTCCAGCCTCAGTTTCCCTTCCAGGGCTCAGGGCCCTCCCCCAACCCCAATGTTACATCACAGGAACCAGCCCCAGCCCTCGCCTTCAGTGCTGTGTGACCCCTCTGAGCTTCTCTCCGCGAGTCCTGAGACCCAGTCAACTGTCCTGAGCCCACGGAACCACAGCAGCATCTGCCCGGCCTCCGGGCCACCCACCAGGCTCCCTCGTTGCTGATGCCGTGGCCTCCAGCCCACCCTCTGCCCTGCAGGTTGCCCCTGCAGCCCCGCAGCCTGTGCCCCCTCCTTGGGGGAGGACGGAGGTCAGCTGAGGGTTGGGTCTGTGGCTCCCGTTCCACCACCGCCTGCGGCTACAGTGCAGGAGCTGCTCAGATCTCCCCGCCTCCGTCCCCCGGGTCCCTGTCATGAAAACGCAGTCGGCCGAGGGGGGCACGAGGGGGGCCCTGTGAGGGGCTCATTAGCACATAAAAGCCACGGCAGAGAGGGCTACCCGCAGTTCCTCCTCCTGCCCACAGCTGGGGAAACTGAGGCTGAACTCCACACCAGGCTGGGTTTTGAGTTCTGGGGTCTCCGAATGGGAGCGGAGGGCCGGCCAAATAGCTCAGTGAGTTAAAGCACGGCAAGCAGGCACAGGGGCCTGGGTTCAATCCCAGGGGTCTGCCGTGCCGGCCCTGCCCCTGGGGCGCACTGAGACAGCAATATGAGTCTGGGAGCGGTGGCCTCTTGGGAGGCTGTAAACAGGCGGATCACTACGAGTCCAATCTAGTAGTGAGACCCTGAATACCCTGTAGAGCCTTCCTTAAAATACACACACAGAAAAACCAAACAAACAAACAAACAAAAAAAGCAAAAACAAAAAGGGGAGTCGGATAAGGCAGACAGGAATCCTGACTGCTCGTGCCTCAGTTTCCCCACCAGTCACAGGGCATTCAGTGCCAAGATGTTCAGCCCTACAGCTGATATCCAGTTACAGAATTCAAGACAGCAGGGCTGGGGAGACAGCTCCGTGGCACAAGTGCCTGCCTGGCAAGCGCAAGGTCGTGAGTTTGAACCCCATCCCACAAAAAAAAAAAAAGACGGTAATACCAGAGGCAGAGTGAGTCACCCTAGCCCCATCACCAAAGGCCAGTGGTGCAGGATGTGTTTCCAAGGTAGGGGGCAGTCTGGGTCCTCAGAGGCTGTGCCACCCTAGGACTCGGGTGATAGTTCACACCCAGGAGGGTCTCAGGGTCAGCTCTCAGAGCCTCAGTCTCAAGTGAGATCTTGGGTGTGGGCATCAAGGGCTGCAGAGACAGGGAACACCGCCAGAACAGCCAGGGGGTCCCTGGAGGGCAGGCTGGGATCTCTGGGCCCTTGGGCATGGTCCACATGCCAGCTACCAAGGGCTCCTAATTTACAATACCAGAGCTCAAACTCAGAACCTGCTGGCACTTACACCACTGAGCTATGTCGCCAGCCAGGCTCCTAGTTTATAGTCATCTTTACACCTTTCCAACCCCAATGAACACCTCAAAACTCACAGCAGTGGCACCAGTGCCCAGCACCCACCTCAAGACTCGGAGACCCAGCCAGGACCTGTAGGGAGGCTGCCATGGGAACCACAGGTAGGTGGCTGGGGTCAGCCTGACCTGCCCCTATGCCCTCTATTCCTCAATTTTCCCTTGTGGCTCTGATGACTCACGTTCACCCTGAAAGGGAATCTTGCGTTCAGCGGTCTAAGTGCCTGCCTGGCAAACACAAGGACCAGCGTTCAATCCCTGGTACCACATGCTGTGCCAGCCCTATGCTGAGCTGGCCACCAAAATTGGGCATGGTGGTGCATGCCTGTAATCCCAGCGCTGGGGAAGCTGAGACAGGAAGATCACTATGAGTCTGAACTGTGTAGCGAGACCCTATACCAAATATGTTAAATAAAAGATTACAGGGAGATGGGTTGGGGAGCTAGCTTCATGGCACAAGTGCCTGCCTGGCAAGTGTAAGGTCATGAGTTCGAGCCCCTGTCCTGCAACAAAAAAAAGAAAGAAAGAAAGAAAGAAAGAAAAGATTAAAGGGGGATTTGGCTCTTGACAGAAGCCTTCTTGGTTTGATCTCTTTGCAGTACTGGGGATGGAACCCAGAGCCTTGCACAGAGCTATATTCTCAGCCCTTTTTTCAATTTTTTACATTTATTTATTTATTTATTTTTGCAGGATCGGGGTTCAAACTCACAACCTTATACTTGCCAGGCAGGCACTTGTGCCATGGAGTTATCTCCCCAGCCCCAATTTTTTATTTTGCGACAGTTTTGCTAAATGCCCAAGCTGGGCTCAAACTTAGGATCTTCCTGCCTTGGCCTCCCCAGCTGCTGGGGTGACAGCTGTGTGCCACAATGCCTGGCTAGAGGCCCCTTCTTGAGCGCATAGCACCCCAACCCTATCTCTCTCTTTTTTTTTTTTTTTCCAACCCTATCTCTTTTTGTTGCCCCAGATGCCTGTGTCTGATTAAGCAACTGAGTCTGGCTGGCTGGAAGCTGGGCACCAGGTTTTTACCTGGACTACGGCGAGGGCACCCCAGGCTCTGGGCTTCCTAAAGTCCCGAGCTGGCTTTTCCAAGCCAGCATCAGACCCCAGGGGCCCACTGGCTAGATCCTTTGTTTCCCCTCAACTTGAATCTGCGGCGGGCATCCTAGGGCCGCCTCCGCGACGCCGCAGGGCCCTTGCGTGTGCCGCGTCTACCGCTCGACGCTCCCATCTCCTGCCGTCCTCATCTCCCACCCCTGAAAGGCTCCTGTCTTCCCTGCCTGCCGCCCGTGGCGACCAATCCTACACAGTGCTGCTCAGTACGCATTTGTTGATCGAAGAAGTGAGTTAGAAAGGTCAAGGATTCAAGGACTTTGAGATGCCGGAATTGTGGGGAGCAGAGAGTAGCTCCCCAGGAATGGGGGCAGTAAGGGCCTTGGCAAGCGGGTCCCCACCAACCCAGCACCAGCTGCCTCAGCGGGCCGGTTTTGTTGCCCTTCCGGCTGTAAATAGCGACGGCCTTGCTGCGCTGGCATTCTGAGATCCAAGTCAGCGTCGGAGCAGCCAGGCCTGGCGCCTGAGTGTGGGTAGGAAGAGAGGGGCCCCGCCCCAAAACCCAGCCTGGTGAGCCCAAGATAAAGCCCGTGTTTCCTCCACTAGTGCTGAGGCCCCAGTGGGCCAAGGCTGTGCCGGAAAGGCGAGCCGGACCGATCCTCACTAAGGACTTCAAGACCTGAGAGACCCCCTTCCCAGACAGACGGGGGCTCCTCACCATCACTCCACCAGGAGTCACCTCCGCTGGTCCATCCTGCCCGCTGGCCAGCCGGGACCCGGGGATCACAGGGGCAGCCTTTGCAGCCCCGTGCCCTCCCCAGGCTGCCTCAGCCCTGCCCATTGCTTCCTCCAGGCAGCCGCCAGGCGAGGAGCTAATGAACCTGGTGGCGCTAAGTCACAGGTGCTAATAGCTAAGCAAATAACTACAGGTCTCTCCCAAAACTGGGGCGGGGTGAGCTGGGCCGCTTCCCCAGACTGTAAACTGAGGCCGTGTGCAGCCGGCACCCAGCTTCTCCACAGCTGGCAGGTCCTGCCCTTGTCTCCTCTGTAGATTCCTTCTTTCTTTTCTTTCTTTCTTTCTTTCTTTCTTTCTTTCTTTCTTTCTTTCTTTCTTTCTTTCTTTCTTTTTCTTCTCTCTCTCTCTCTCTCTCTCTCTCTCTCTCTCTCTCTCTCTCTCTCTCTCTCTCTCTCTCCCCCACACACACACACACACACACACACGGAGCACAGGGTCTTTGCACTGAGCTTCGTCCTCAACCATTTTATTTTTATTTTGAAACAGGGTCTCACTAAGTTGCACGCTTGCCCAGGCTGGACTCAAGCTTCGATCCTCCTACCTCAGCCTCCCAGAGTTCTGGGATTATAGGCCTGTGGCACCGTCCCAGACTGGCTATTTCTGTTTCTCTGAAGAATGGAGATGCTCCAGGGCTGGCTGGTGATGAGGCAGATGGGATCCCAGAGTCTAGCACGGACTGTCCCCAGCCCCAGGGGCTGAAGAGGACACTCCTGCGTCTCAGGGCCAGCCGGACCCTCCAGTGAAATGAGAGAGCTCAGGTGCCGCTGCAAGGTGATTCAGAAAAGACGGTTTTGGGGGCCGGCGAGATGGTTCAGTGGTCTAAAGCGCCTGCTTAGGAAAGCTCAGGCAACTGTAGGGACTGTGGTTAGATCCCCGGCACCACATGCTGCGCCAGCCCCACCACCAGGGCAGGCTGAGCCAGCCACAAAATAAGTAAATAAAGAAACAAACAAACACAATAAGCAAACAAATAAATAAATAAATAAAATAAAAAATAAAAAAAAAGAAAAGACGGTTTTGACCTTGTGGGTACACAAAGGTAAGCTGAGGAAGGGGTTCCAGTAGGGAAGCAAAAGAAAAAAAAATGAGAGATGCTGAGAATGTAATTCAGTGGCGAGCACAAAGCTCTGGGCTCTATCCAAGCACCACAAAAAAAGAAGAGGAGAAGGGAGGAGAGGGGAGGAGAAGGAAGAAAAGGAAAATGAAAGAGAGGAAGAGAGAGAAGGATAGAGGGAGGGAGGAAGGGAGGGGCCAAGCAGAGAAGAGAGGCCAGGTGGGGGCTGCAGCTGTCCCCAAAGGTGTTGGTGGCCAAGTAGTGTCCAGTGTGCTGGACCTCGTCCCCCACCTACCCTGCAGCCTAATGACACACCCTGTCCCTGACACTCCTTGGCCAACTCAGACTCAGTGGCCTCTAGCAAACATCGAGAAAGCCCTAGAGGTGGCCCTGGACCTGTCACCCTGCCCCAAGGCTGTTTTGTCCATAAAAGAGGGTCAGCGGCTCCTCGGGCAGGTGGATTAGGACCTGGGTGGGTCAGGAATGGCCCCTCAAAGCCTGGATCCCTGGTCACCTGGGGAGACCAAGGCTTACAGCCGCACCAGATCTAGAGGGTGGGAACGTGTCCCGGCTGGCGGGGCTGGCTTGGCTGCAGAGTTCAAACGTCTGCTTGAGGTTAAGACAAAAACCCCTGCTGGTCCTCGCCCGGCTTTTCAGCTGTGTGTCTGGAACAGCAGCCCTGCGGTGGGGCTGGGGCCGGGAGGTGGCTCTGTCCCTTCCCTCCTGGCACGGCCAGCGGCCAGCTCAGGTAGGAAACAGAGCTGACCATCTCTGTGTAAGCATCACCGAGAGGAAAATGTCCCCTAACAGCAACTGGGCTAGTGCAAACGTTCCTGAGGAGGAAAGAAGGGATGCACGCAGGAATCCTGACTTCAGGGACAAGACACCATGCCTGCCAGCAGCTCATACACAGAGGGACGGGGAAGCTGTCACCTGTAGGGTGCTGCCTCCCAAGCTCCTAGGGTGCCCCTGCTGTCTGGCTCCACCATGACCCTGAGTGACCCAGGAGGGTCCCCTTCAGTCCCTTGAGGGGACAGCCACTAGAGTGCAGGAGGTCACACATCAGTGCCCCCTGCCCAGCTCCCAGCCATAGGGACAGGCTGGAGGTCACGTCCACTATATCCCCAGTTGTCGCAGGGCTGAGGGACCCCAGCACTGCGCCTTGGTTCTTTATGACACCATCAGAGTCCTCACTGCAGAAAGATGAGGGTTCTTGTGACCATCAGATGCGCCCTGGGAATCCCAAAGGAGAAAGAGACGGGGACACAGAGACACAAAGAGTCTGATTGTTGACAGCGAGCAGGGACGTCAGGCTGGAGTGCGCTGTCACCAGGGGCTGGGGGTTTGGCTCGGATTGGGCACCGTCGTGCCCCAAGGCTGCCCCTCTGGTCCAGGGGCTCTGCCTTGGTTTCCCTCCCTGTGCACTCCTTCGACCCTCCTCCAGCCTGTCTGTCCACATCAGACCTGGGGTGGGGATCACCCCCTGCATCTTGGAGGAAGCCCTGGTGCTCCAGACAACCACGCTGCCTGATGGTCCGGGAGCCAAAGTCCCAGCTAGACCGAGTGCCCACCCCCCAGCTCTGCAAGTCCCCAAAGCCGGGGCGAGAGCTCTACTCACATAACAGAAATCCCTCCTGCAGCCCGCAAGGCATCGGCTCCTTCTAAGCTGGTTCCCCGGGGGCCAAGCAAGTCCAGCATGGCCACTGCAGTGGGGCCCCTGGTCACCTCTGGCACGGGAGGCTCCTCCCCTGGGGCCTGCCCAGGTGGCCATTTCTGACCTCCCTTTGGGAAGGGGACACTCATGGCCACACATGACAAGGGCTCCCTGGCCTGAGCTCAGAAGACAGTGCTAAGCCAAAGTCCCTCACCCAGGTCCCCAGGCAGGTCTGCACTCAATAGGTGGGGACTCTTGGGCAAGGCAGGTGTCCTATGTGACGCTGACTCCAGCCCAGCTACACCTGGGCCTGTCTCCGTTCCCAGAAAAGGCCACCGCTGGGGACCCTGCTGGGGCCGGAGGTTCTGTGTGACACAGCTGCTCCCAGTGTGGGCACAAATCCCCACATGTGTGCACAGGCATGTGCACCACCCACAAACACATGCACACACATGCATCTCACATGCAGGCGTGTGCCCCACTATGGCAGCTTTCTCTGCAGACACATAGGCAGACATGACACCCAAACATGCCGGCACACGCATGTGCCCTCTGCTAAAAAACATGCACATGCCAGTGGCAGAGATATGTGCACGGATGCCGGCAGGGCCCTGCCACAGATGCATGTGTGTATCAATCACATGGACATATGCATACAGTGAAGCAGCACATGCAGCTACACGTGTGGCTATGCACCAGGGTAACACCTGCCCCACCGGACATGGGGCCACCATGCATACCCACAGGAAACGTAGCGGGCAGGCCATCGGGGACAGCTGCCCAGAGCCCAGCCAGCTTTAGCTAGCCGTGCTAGGGACTGGCCCAGAGAATACCTGGCAGCCGGCTCAGGAGTGCCCAGTCCGGTGTGGGCCAGGGAAGGGGGCAGTGGGAGGGTGGCTGGCCCTGCCGCAGCACGGCCCACCCATAGGTTTCATATCCAAGCGTCAGTCCCTAGGGCTCTGATGTGGTCATCTGTTCTCCTGGAACGTGCCCGTCCCACCTCTATCGACCCTGCTCGCCGTCCTCTTGTGCACTTGCTCTCCAACACCGGGTCATCCCTAGACCTGGGTATTACTCTGCCCCTCTCCTTCCCTGGGCCAGTGTCCGATGCCCCAGTTGCCCTGGGTGCCCTCAGGCAGCAAGGCCTGAGGCCACTCCTCTTGACGTGTCCTACATCCCAGGTCACCTGAGCACAGGTTCTGGTACAGCCGGCCCTGACACCAAATCTCCAGAGGGGTCCCCCAGCGGCAGGGAACCCCCGTTGTCATGCAGAACACCTCAGTGTCAATGACAAAGCCCCAAACTGGACAGCTCTGGGCTTCCTGAGCTAGCTGGTCATCGGGGTCCTGGGCTCCAAAGCAGAGCAACAGAGATGGCCACCTGCAGCCCAGGTACCTGAGGCAGGAGGGGGAGTGGAAGATGAAGATCCGGTGCGGCAGGGTCTGCTCTGGGACCACCTGGCCATTCCCCAGGCAGCAGACAGAGCAGTGGTGAGATACACAGCAACAAGAGAGGTCAAGTGGCTGGCCAAAGCCAGGCACTGAGAGGGACCTTAACTCCCTGGCTGGAGGGGCAGCCAGCAGCCCATGCCCTGCGGCAGGTGAGGACACTAGAGCAGCCAGGAGCACCCAGTCCTTCCCAGCGCCCGGTTCCTGGAGTGTCTGCCAGAACAAAGGACGGCCACGCTGGGACGGCGATTCCGGAGCTGAAACCAAAAACTTGGTCCAGGGAAGCGCTGTTCGCTAGGTTCCCCCGCGGCCAAGCGACAGGGAAGCGCCTTAATCAAACCCACATGTGACCAACACCACTGGTAGTGCAGGACCAACTCTGCGGTGGCCCTGTCGTCTTCTCTGAGGCCCGGGTGCCTGCCCTCAGCCCTGGGGGCCGACTCCACCTCCCTGTTCCTGTGGGGGCTGCCTCGGGCACATTCCCCAACCCCCTTGGTGCCCTTGTACAGAGCCTGCCTCAAAGGCGGCCCTTTATGCAACTTTCCGCCAGGGGATCAGGACAGCCGAGGTGCAGAGGGGCCGGCTGCGAAGGAAGATGCAGGAACACGGAGGAGGAAAAGTGACCGCTGGCAAAGCGCCGGCCAGAAAGGCTCCTGGTGTGTAGAACAGGAGACCCTGAGTTCTAGGCTGATCATCCTGGGCCCCAAGAGCCGCAAACCCTGTCTCCCATGGGAACCCCAGTCCACCCCAGCTTCTGAGACCCCCAGTGGCCTGGGGGATTCTGTGGACTCTGGGAAGTGGTCAATGGCCAGCAAACTTTTCTTGTCGGACTAGAGGGGGCTTCTGTCATCCCCCAAATTGTACTCAGTGTCTGGCACACACATGGCCAGAAACAGGGGTCTGTGCTGCAGGCGGCAGGGCCCCACATCCGGGCGTGGCAGGCTGGGCACAAGGCCACCCAGGTCCCACCCCAGCTATGCTCCTCTCCCTGTGACCTTGAGCCAGCCCCTGGTCCCCCTCCGCCTCAGTTTCCCCAACCAACGCCAAGAGGAGGAAAGAAAACACTAACCTATTGCACCTCCCAGACAGACCACAGTCTCTCTGGTAGCCCCCCACCCAGCCCTACAAAGCCGGGACCTGGACCCCTTGAAGTGAACGTGGGGGAGGGAAAGACCAGTCCAACTTCTTCAAGTTCATCTGGGGTCTTTTCCGCAGGACGCGCCGGGAGAGCCTTCTCCTGAGGGCCACTATCCTCCACCTCGGGGGAGCGCTCCTAGCAAGGTCCCCCGGGATCCCCACAACTCCTCAGCCCTGTGGGAATCCCGAGAGGGTGGTGGGTCAGAAAGCCCTCAAGTCCAGAAAGGAAACTCAGCGCGGGCCCAGCTTCTGAGGTTGTCAGCAGGGATCCCCAAACTCTTAGAGACGTGGGCGCTCTGGGGAACGCGGGGCGCGCCGCTGCATGGAAGTGGGGCGCCCTAGGAACACCGCACACGAACTCCGGGGGGGGACCGGCCGTTCAAGGAAGGGGGATCCTTGGATGCCGTGCGTCCACCTCAGCGGCGGGGCGCGGTGCTGGGGCTGACGGAGGCCCCCAGCGGGGACGGGTCCCGGCGCCGCGCACTCACCTGGGGTTGCTGCGGTTCCAATAGACGGCGTAGCGGTCCGCGTTGGCGCGGGCAGCGTCCTCGGCGCGCGCGCAGGGCGGCGGCGGCGGCGGCAGCGGCAGTAGGAGCAGCAGGAGCGGGATCCACGGGCGCTGCGCGGGCGCCATGGCCCCGGTCCGCCCGCCGCGCTCTCCGGCCGCCGCCTGCCCCGCGTCTCCGCCTTCTCCGCCGCCGCCGAGCGGGCGGAGCGCGCCGCGCGCTTGGAGATCCCCGCGCCCCGCCTCCGCGCGCGCCGGCGACCTCGGGCGTCGAGAAACCAGGCGGCGGCAGCGGCGGCGGGGCGCGGTGCCGGGGCCGCCGCGGGCGCGGGACCCGGCCGCGCGCACTCTCCGCCTCAGCCCCTGGCCCTTTGTCCCGCCTGAGCTCAGGCCGGGCCGCGGGCGCCCCCTCCCGCCGCGCCCCGACTGAGGCAGGGTGGGCGCAGGGTGCAGGGGCTGCAGCTTCCTCTGCGCCCCGCCGGGTCAGGCCCAGGAGCACCGGACCGCGGCGCGCTGAGGCGTCCCCTGCGCCCCGCCCCGGCGACCCTGCTCTTCGAGGCCCTAGCGAAGGAGGGGGGTTGGAATCCAGTCTCTCCGTGCCACTGGGAGGGGCTCGGGCCCCTCTGTTGAGCCGCGCCCTGTGCCCAGCAGGAGGGCCGCCACTGACCATCCAAACACCCCAGAGAAGCAAAAGTCCTGAATCAGCCCGGGAAGCAGGCAGTTTAGCTTTGCACAGAGCTCTATAGAGTCTAGCAGGCTCGAAGCCCGCGGCGTCCAAAGCTGGGGCCTCTCCACTGCAAAAGGTCCTCTCTGGATTGTGCATGGCCTGATGCACAGTGAGTCTGAGAAGCTCAGGCCCAAGCAAAACACCAGGCAGCAAATCTATGCCAACAGGGGTACCTGATAGGCAGGTGTGCTCTCCTCTCGGAGAAGCTCAGGCAGAGACCCAGGATCTGACCTGTGCAGAGAGCTATCCCAGGAACGTGGCTGTCTCCTATTTCTGCCCTTATTCCAGCCACCAGATCCAAGTTTGTGGAGGGCAGTGTCACCAAGGGTTGGCTGGAAGGTGTGTCCAACATAGGTCTGTCATTCATCTGCCAGACCAGTGGGCACCCCAGTCTGGGAGCCACAGGCACTGAGAAGGATGGAAGAATGGCGTATAGGAAGGGCGCGTGGCGAGTGGACTCCATCCCCGGAGCTCCTGCCTCCCACCTCCCTTCAGGCCACACCACCAGGCTCTTGTCTTAGCCTGTAAGTCCTTTGTTTCCTGCAGAAACCCAGCTTTCCTTTTGTAGTTTGCCCCCTCCCCAAGACTGCTGTCAGGATGAGGGGCTCTGCCTGTCCGTTGCAGGGAATGTCTGTTCTGGGCTGTGGGCCAGGTCCCTGACTTCACCTAATTGCAGAGGTAAAGTTTTACGTTTCTGAGACGTTTCACTGTGTAGTGTAGCCTTGCCTTGTACCCACTGCAGCTCTCCTGCCTCAGCCTGCTGAGTGGTGGAATTACAGGCATGTGCCACCGTGCCTGGCCCAACACTGAGTTTGCAAGCCCAGTGTTGGCCTGGCCTGGGGTACTACTTCAGCAGGATGGAATATGCCCCCCAGGGGCTAAGGCTGGTCTACAGTCATGTGGTAAGGCCCTCACTAAGGCAGAGTGGGCCCAGGGCTGTAGAATGTCTGTACACAGAAGGAGGCTGGGGTAGGGGCTGGCCTGGATCCCAGTGGTGGCTGATCCTGGAGCAGGTCCTTGGGACAGGGGTGTTCTGAAGGCACAGGTGGCATCCTGGGGTCTGAGGGCCCTGCGGTGGGGCTGGTAGGGGTCTCACTGCTCACTCCTTGGTGGGCAGGGCAGTGAGGTTGCAGCATGAAGGGCCCCTTCCCAAGGCCCATGGTTGGCTCATTTGCATGCAGGGGCCACCAAGGCGAGAGCAGAGGCTGCCACCGCTGCCGCCACACGGATTCAAGCAAAAGCTCTGCTCTTGGCTCTCCCTCTGTTCTTGTCTCTCTCTCAAGGTCAAAGCCCGATCAGGGACAGGAACAAAGGTGGTGCATCCCCCATTCCACAGCCCTGCACCCACCAGCCACTGCGGAGCACTGGCCAAGCAGCAAGGGGAGGAGAGGGTTGGCGGCTCCAAGGACCCTGGAGCCTGTCCCTTTCCTGGTGGGCGCTGCCCCAGCCTGCAGGTCAGCTGGGGTAAAGGATCACTTGGGGAGGTTTCCCTGGAGTCAAGAGTCAGAGATCAGGCTGAGGGGACGAGGGTCACACAGGAGGTCACGAGATTGCCTAGATCTCTGATGGAGCTGCCTTCTCCCCGGGGGTCCACACCCTTGGGTGGGCAGCAGACCCACACTCAGGAGGGGTGGGTCTGGCCCAGGGCCAGCCCCCAGGGCCAAGTCGAGCAGCCCCTCAGCCTTCAAAGGGCACAACACCAAGCAGGAGGCTAAAAATATACAGGGAGAAATTTCTCATTATAGAATAAATTGGACAAAATCCACTGCCTGCTTTGGTGAGGGTGCTTTTGGGAGCCTGTGCAGCTGCAGGATCAGGCAGTCTGGAGCCCTCAGGCTGTCCCCACCTGTGTGACAGGGACAGGCATGAGGCACACACAGGATCTGCATAGAGGGGTCAGGGGTGCCAAGTGAAAGGCGTCCCTCTCCAGCTGGGAGACACTATTAGATACCAGCACCCTGAGACCAGCATGGGACCCCCACACACACTGTCTCCCCTTCATCCCACCCCACCCCCAGCTCCAGGGCTGGACGCAGATTGCTTTCTCAAGGCAGCTATCGATGGCCACTGCTTCTGGAGATGGTACAGATCATCCCTGATGTCAAAAGCTCTGCTCTGCTGGGATGGGGAAATGTCACAGGTCCAGTTTAAAGTGCCTCTCAGAATCATGATGGCTGTATCCCTGAGCACACCTGCGGCAGGTGCCCAGGCCACCTGCTGAGGACAGGGACTGTGACCTTCATGCTCAGCCCACAGCGCCTGAGGGGAGTATGATGCAGATAGGGCTCAGTCTGCCAGAAACCCCCAACCTCATCTACAGGAAGGTGAGGTCCCTTTGGAATCTGGGGCCTCAAATCTGGCCTGTAAGGCCACCTCGCAGCTGTCACCATCCCTGTGTCCCACACAGGACACTTAGGCTGGGATGGAAGTTATGAAGATGACCCAAACCCAGACCTGAGAGTGGAGCTGGTGGCAACCAGGGTAAACTTGGGGAACACAGGGAGTGAAGCCGTGGTGCTGTGGAATGACTCAGGCACAGGCGGCGTCAGGACCCTTCAGTGCCAGTGCACACCCTGTTGTACACGTGTGCACAGCTCACGGAGGCAGACTGTGGTGGCGACGACAGGCAGGGGTGGAGGCACAGGGCCCACCCGCCCGGCTCCACATGGCGGCTCAAGTCTCTCTTGACCTCACTAGAGTAACTGCTGTATCCTTTTTTTTATGTAGTTGCTATAGGGTCTTGCTAGGCAGCTCAGTCATGTACACTAAGATTACACAGGCGTGCACCACCACACCCAGTCTGGGGGTGGGGCCTGCACAGACTTGTAGTGATTGAGATAGAACTCAGGTCCCTACATTTGCCTACGCCGGTGCTTAATCCGCTTAACTATCTTACTGGCCCACTGTTGTGTCTTTCAAAGTTCAGAGATGGATGGCTCAGGACCCTGGGAATGGTCAGAGATCACTGACTGGGAGCAGGGGACAGTGTCTTCCCGTCTGTTGAATGGGTCCTCACAGGTCCTTCGTGGAAGGATGGGGGTGCAGGTGGACAGGAGCCAACGGGTCTCCTGCTCCAGCCTTCCCACAGGACCTGAGCACCCCCAGTGCCCCAAGATTGAGGCAGTCCAGCCCAGCCTCTGCCCATGAGGATCCAGGCTCAGGTTGACAGGGCACAGAGGGCAAGGCTTGAAGGTAGACGAATCCGGGGAGACCTTCTGAGGCAGTAGGTGGTATGGGGCGCTAGAGAAACGGGGTCTACCTGTGGGACCTGAGGCCGGGTGGCCTTTTGGCTCCGGGCGCTAAGCACCGAGGCGGCTCGACACTGCCACCTGGTGGCCACGCTTCAGCACTACATTGAAGTGATTCTCGAGGCAGATAGGCCAGAGCCTGCGCCACCTAGCGGCTCACACGGGAACCAAAAGGCGCCACTGCCCTGGGCTTAGGCTGATGACTCCCTCATTCACACCACAGCCCTAGCTTCTCTGGAACCCCCACCTCACCAAATATATGGGTGAGCTGAGACTTGGATTCCTCAGGTCACTCTTGAGCCCAGACTGAAGGTAGCAGGGCAAAGGAACCACTGGACCAGGACTTTGAGAAATGAATAGTTCTTTCTAGAAACAAATAGGCAAAGCCTTGTCCTAGGTAACTGAAGACAGGTTCTCCCTAGCTCTGTCTACCACACGAGATTCCTCACCTGACTGTGTAGAAAACTGGGATAGTGGTAGCAGCCCTGCTTGGTGTCAGTACTGACACTCTAGCCCACTTCTCACCCACCCAGCCAGGTGGCCCCAGGGGCAGGCAAGCTGAGGCTGGTCCTGTTGCTGAGCCACAGCTTCCTTTATTGTCAACAGCCCCACAGGAAGGAGCTTCCCAACAGGCACCTTAGTCACCAGCCCAGCAGACCTCAGAGCAGGGCTGCCAGGTCTTCTGGACAGGGAGTGGCACAACTCAGTCTGTCTGGGAGTCTCAGCAGCTGGGCCTCTCTGGCTTCCACCGGGCTCCCTCAGCCAGGCAGTGGTGGTATGCAGAGCGGGGGTCCAGGTATGACAGAGGCTCTGGATGGCAGCTGGAAGGCAGCCATCTTATCCTTCCCGGTGATCCCTAGGAACCTGTCTGCCTCACAGCAGCATCTGGAGGAGAAGAGGACAGGACGAGAAGAGGGCCCAGCAGGGCACATACATACACAGATCACTAAGAGGGAAGCAATCTGCCTCCTACACTGTGTCCCCTGCAGTGGGGCTGTGCTTTGTCTCCATGCCTGCCGGTCCCTGGTGACCCAGAGTCCTGTGGGTAGCTGGGCGGGTCCTTGAGCCTCCATCCAACCCTCCTACCAGCCAGCCTCAGGGCCCTTAGCTTGCTGGTCCTCTGGTTAAGATGCTAGTCCCAGTCCTGCTACCTGCTCCCCAACTGGCTTTCCCGACCCAACTCTGCCCCTGGGCATTTACACTGTCCCTTAGGGTACAATCTAGAAGACTTTATTATTTGTATTTTTCAGTACTAAGATTGGAACCCATGGTCTTCAGAGTGAGTTACACTACCAGATCTTTAAAAATGTGTATTTTGTGCTCTACATTATTCAGATTGGGCTCAAACTCAAAATCTTCCTGCCTTAGCCTCCGAGAGTGCTGGGATGACAGCGTGTACTACTAAGATTGGCTACTTTGGGGCATCTTGAGGGTCACAAGCTTTGGCCTGTGGTAGTGACCTGAGCACCAAGCCTCTGGCCCTTGCCCTGTCCCTGACTCCAACCACCCAACCCAGTCCTCACTCCCAACCCTGAAGGCCAGCAAGGCTGCCCTACCATCTCAGGTTTCTTGACTCGAAGACAGTCTCCTCCTCACTGTCTAGGAAGGCCATGTCTCCAGGGTCCTCAGTGTTGGACAGGAGCCCATATCTCCTTCGCTGTGGTTTCCTCAATCTGCAGGAGGTCCAGACTCACCCTCTCAGCAGCTGTGGGGGTGGCCACTGATCCCGGGCCCTGCTGCCCTCCACCCACAGGACTCCTGCCCTGCAGCAGGGAGAATTACTGATTATTTTCCCGACAGTAACAGCAGTGGACACCTTTCTCAGTGCCAGGACCCCAAGAGGGAGATACAGATCTCGATCCCACTTTGCTGCTTGTTGGAGGCTCTCTCAGAGCCAGGTTGTGTGGTCAAGTCACTGAATAAAAGGGGCATCTCAGATCCAAGCCCCTGCCCGTCCTCCGTGCCACAGAGGTAGGTAAGAAGAAAGGGGCGTCTGACAAGGAATCCGCGGCGGTGCAGTCACCTAGGCGTGTGGGAATTCACGAGCTAGGAGAGCGGATGGTCTGTAGTGACCAGAAGGAACGCGGTCGTGAAAACCTTTACAAAGTCAGCCAGGAGAAAGCAAAATAGGAAGGCTAGCGCCCAAGAGGCTTGGACCATATACACCCGCGGCCAGGGGAGCTGGCTAGAATAAGAGGGCGGGGAAAGGGATCGCGAACACCGCTAGGGTAGGGACGAAACCCTCGGGAAGGTGGCCGGGGCGACTCTGCTCCCGGGCTTCAGCTGTTTCAACTGGACAAGAGGATGCAGCACTAGAACGGAAGCTGCAGCTGAGTAGGAAGTCGGGACCACAAGCCCCGCGGGACACCCAAGGGCCTAACAAAACGGTCATGTGATCATCCCCCATGGCCTAAGCGTCACCGCAATCCCCTACACCCAGCACGTGACCTCGAAGCGAGCGCCGAGTGGCTGCTGCGGGCGGTCGGCCGCGTAAACTGACGCACCTGAACGCCCGGAAGAGGAAGTACACAAGGGCCAGGCCCGCGAGGCCCGTGAGCACCAAGAATGAGCGCAGCAGCGGGGAGCCGGTCGTACCCGGTGGCCAAGCGTGCGTGCCGTTGTGAGGCGCTCCCGGATGGCTCCCGTTAGCTGGCGAGGGCGGCAGCGAAGGCGCTGCTGGCGCGGGATGCGACGACGGAGGCGCAGTGATCTCGGCCAGGGACAGTAGCACCGACAGCAGCGCGAGCGGCAGCAGCAAGCGCAGCCCCATGGCCCGGCGGAAGCGGTGGCCTGCCCCGCCCCCGCAGGCGGCTGTCAGTCAAGTTCGCGGAAGCAGTTATCAGCCAATGGGCAGTGAGGGCGTGACTTCAAGCCGGAAGCGCCCTTCAGCGCCACCCCCACACGGAGGCCTCGGCCGGGAGGTGTGCTCCGCGCGTGTGCAGCAAGCAGGGTCATTTTGCCCGCCGCCGGTCCCCCACAGCGTCTGTTCTCCAAGAGCAAAACCCAGGCCCACGAATTCGCTCAGTCACACAGGCCCGCTGCCACCCTCCTGGGCGTCAGTGGTCAGGGCTAAGGTGACTGCACATGGCGGAGGTGTCCTTCCATCCCCAGACCCCCAACAGCAGACACGGGGCTCTCATCACACAGGGGCTTTATTCAGACACCACAGCCCCCGCCCTCACAGGCGCTTCTCCGCTGTCTCTTCCGGCCGTCCTTGCCACCCAAACCGCGGCTCCTCCGCAGACTCCAGGCCAAGGGTGTGAGTCCTGCAATGGGCAACAGTGAGCTAGGGCAAGGACCAGGGCGCCCGCACCACCCACCTCCAGCACTTACAGGGCACCCAGGTGGCCATCTCTGGCTCCTTCCCTGCTCAGTCCTCTGGAGACAGTCACTGCGATCATCATCACCCTAGGGCCGCCATTCCCAGTGTCCGGCCTGGGCTTCTGTCACCCTGCAAAGGCAAAGCCACGTCACCCTGAGTCCCTTGGGCCGTGCGCCCCTCCCCGCCCAGGAACCATTCACAGCTCCTAGAGGCCCAGCTGATTCCGGCCGCCCTCGGGGACCGGGCCTGGAGTGCAGACACACCGAAGTGCTGCACCGGAGTCGGGTAAGGCGGGCTCGAGACAGCAAAAATCCTACAGGCGGCGCGCGGTAGTCCCTGTCCTGCGAGCGGAACGCGCCTACCGAGGAGGCTGGGGCCGGGCCGCAGGCAGGAGGGGCCCACAGCCAGGCCTGACTTGAGTTCTAGCTTGATTACCAAAATATGTAAAAATAAAAAAGGAAAACCAAAAAGCAGTCAAAGGAACATTCCCCCGGTAGTTAACAGTAGTTTCAAAGAGCTCTGGAAAAGGAGGGATGCGGACACGAGCGGAAGGCGTTACCTCGAGTTACAGGGCCAGCGGCACAGGGGCGCTAGCCAAGGGAGCAGCGTGCATCTCAGAGGTTTCTGTTGGGCGCACAACACGTCTGTCCTCCGAGGCTGCGGCTTCATAGGCTAGCAGAGAACGCTCAGAACTCGTGAAGCACAGCAGAGCTAGCTACCAGCCCCGGTCCAGGTCCGCCGGGGCGCCACGCCGTCCCTCTCTGCCCTGCTCGGCTAAGGCTCTCTGGTCAGCGCCAGGTGCCCGGGCGTCCGCTGACCCTGCTAAGCTGCCCGCCCCATCGAGCCCTCCTGCTGCCTGCACCACAAGCCTCAAGGGCTGCCCTGCCCATCCCCCAGCTGCCTCACCTAACTGGAGGGGCAGCCGGCTGCTCAGACCTGCCCCAGCCCTGCACCTGCCTCCAGCCTCTAGTGCTCTGTGGGCCTCCGTGCTCACGCAGGCTCAGGTCTGCCTGCAGAGCCCGCAGCACGGTGTGTGTTGTACAACGAAGGGAGATTGTCAAGAGCAAGGTTCGTTTCACACGGTCTTTTAATCGGCTTCGTAAAGCCAAAGAAAACTGAGTACAAGAATTCCTTAGCCACTGCAAATACAACATCGATGGAGTATGCATACGTCTTCTGGTAAAAAAAAGGACAATATAAATAAATGTCTTCAAAAACCTCAGCGCCTCTGCATGGTCCTACAGGCACACTGCAGGCTGGCGCAGGGCGGCCTCTCCGCGCCGGGCTGCTGTCCTACCAGGCTACCCTCAAACAGCACTCGGAGTTCCCAAAGCTACAGCTTGCTCGGCTTCTGGCAAAGAGCAGATCCAGAGTCCATTCAACCTTAGTGAAATGAATTGAGGAACCCAACTTCATGGGTGACTCCACCAAAATAATAATAATAAAAACACAACCAAAGCCAAAATCCAAAAATCTATTAACAGAGCTGGGGCACAACTCTGTGGTAGGATGTTGGCCTAACATTCAAGGCCCTTGGTTTGATTCCCAGCACCACAGAAGTTGGAGAGAGAAAAAAAAAAAAATCACACAACCCCCGATAATTTTTTAAAAAGTTCATGGTTTAAAAAAAAGTAAGTAAACTCAAAACACTCTTCAAAACGCCTTCAAAAAACCTTAAAAATGGCGCTTCCTTAAAAGCAAAGTCTAGTAATGAGGCCATCTCGGGTCAGAAGTAGTCAGGCAGGGTTGACAAGATAGGAACAGAAATGACTACAAAAGTGGAAATACAAGGAGGTGTGTTCACTACACATCAACGATTCAGCGCAGCTCCCAAAATCTTTAAATATACAGCCATGGAAGGACGGTCTTGAGCAGGAAGGATTGTTACTCGTTGTGTGTAGCTGAGGACAAGAAGCAGGCAGAGTGTAAAGGCGCTGAAGCACGCGACAGGATGCAGCTTCCACGCCCGCCCGGCACAGCCCCAGGAGGTGGGCAGTGAGGGCTCGAAGCCACCTCCCCCCTCGGCGCGGGCAGGCACCTGGCACCTACGCTGCCTGCACAGCCCTCGAGGCCCTGTCCTTCGTCACTGACTTGGCTCTGTTCTGTGGCGGAATGGCTCTGAGAGGACAGACTTGTTTTTTGCAGGCAAGCACAGTAACAAGGTCTAAGTGTCCAGCCTAAGCCGCTCTGGAGGGAGGGCACAAGGGTTTGCTGAGCTCCCACCACACAGTGCAGCACCCTCGGAGCAGCACTTACCATAGCTGTCGTAGCTGTCTCTGTAGGACCCCCCTGAGCTCCGGTCACCGTAGCCGCCACCCTGACTCCGGCTGCAGGAAGGCACAGATGTTGGTGCTGGAGGGGCACCTGCTGACCTAGGCTGCAGTCTCACACCCACTCCCCATGACATTAACAGCCACACAGCTGACTTGAAATGGATGCTGGAAACTGCCAGCAGGCCAAACACACTGCTGCATGCCCGTCATCCCAGCCTTCTAGAAACCTAAGGTTGGAGGATCATTGCCAAGATTGAGGCAGGCCTGGGCTACACAGTGAATTCAGCAGCGTGAACTATACTGTGAGATGCTCTATGTCTCAAATTCCAGTTAGGGACACACTAAGATCCATTCTCAGGGACTGGGGAAGTGGCTTGGTGGTAAAGCTCTTCCCTTGCATGCATAAGGCCCAGAGTATGATCCCCAGCAGCAACAGCACCACCAAACCCCACCCTTTCTCAAAGTAAAAATGAGGACCAGTGAGATAGCTCAATAGACTAAGCGCCTGCTGAGGCAAGCTCAAGGGACCAGGGTTCAATCAACAGCACCACAGTTGAACTAGCTCTGAGTGCACCCCCAGGTGCACTGAGAAGGCCACAGAGACCAGGCGTGGTGGCACATGCCTGTAATCCCAGGGCTGGGGAGGCTGAAAACAGAAGGATCACAGGGCTGGCCAAACAGCTCAGTGGATTAAGGCCCCTGCGCAGGCAACTGAGACTGGGTGTGATGGCACACTCTTGTAATCCCAGTTCTTGGGAGGCTATAAACAAGCAAGTCACTACAAGTTTGTGCAATCTAGTAGTGAGACCCTGAATACCCTGTAGACCCCTAAAAATACACATACATACACAAAACCCTAAAAGAATCACTATGAGTCCAGGCTGTACAGTGAGAACCGGTACCAAATACATTAAGAGGGGCTGGGGAGATAGCTCCATGGCACAAGTGCCTGCCTGGCAAGTACAAGGTCATGAGTTCGAAACCTGGTCCGGCAAAAAAAAAAAATTCTGATGTAGCTCTCAAGCGTCTGAAGGCCCTAGGTTCCATCATCCCCAGCATAGTGTATAGTACAATAAGCCCCTCACCTCTCAAAGCCCTGCCAGTCAAGCCAAAGCTGGCTGGGGATGTGGATCAGCACTTAGATGGATGCTCAAAGCACTACTGAATCCTCCCCTTATCTGGGAGCCCACACTGGACTCTGCACAGAAGCACTGAGCTGTTCTCAGGCCAGCCTGGCTCCAGGATTCTCACCTGCTGTAGTAGTCTCTGGAGCCACCATAGCCCCCACTGCGGGACTCAAAGCGGCCACCACCATAGCCTCGGTCCCCTCCCCCTGTAGAAGTCAGACAAGGTAAGAATCAGTGTCAGCCTACTGGCAGCACCTCACCACACCCCGGCGCACTCAAACACTCACCTCTGGAGAACCCACGGCCCCGGCTTCGGCCCCCTCGGAAGAAACCTCGACCTCCAGCAGAGCCACCTCGGTAACCTCGGGATCGGTTGTCAGAAGACTTGCCAGCCTGGTCAACACGGATCTGTCGCCCATCCACTGACTGGGACCAGATGTTGGCTAGGTCAGCCTCTGCATCTCCCTGTCCTTGGGAGGCGGGGCTCACCCTTGGCACCCCCACAATACAATCTCACCTTCCCATTCATAGCCATCATGGCATCCTTGGCATCGTCAATGTTTTCAAAGGTGACAAACCCAAAGCCCCTCGATCGCTGCGTCTCCCTGTCTTTCACCACCACCACTGTGCAGGGAGAGGCCCACTGTTAGCGCTCAGCAGCCCCACAGGCAGCCCCACCGACTGGCAGCTCCCCCACCTCACCTTCAGTGATCTGGCCATATTTGGAGAAGACCTGCTCCAGCGACTGTTCATTGGTGTCAAAACTCAGCCCTCCAACAAAAAGCTTGCCTTCATCTGATGCCATGGCTGCCTGTGGCAAACAGCACTAGAGCTATTAATGTGTCCAAGACAGGGCCACAATTCCTACATCTCACTGCCAGGCAGCTCAAACTAGAACATGCAGGACTGTTCCACTTCTATGCTGGTGGTACTGGTCACACGTCACCACTGGTTCAGTTGGCTGGAACCTGTTAAAGAGCTTTGTCTCTCACCATTCCTACTCCTACTTTACATAATTAATAAATTTTTCTTGGGGGAAAAAACATCAATTCCAATGCTGTCTTAATATATTCCAAACCTACAATGACTTTTTTACTGGAAAGTAAGCTCAGGGCACTTGCACTGAGCTACAGACTTGGCCTTTTTAAATTCTGAGATAGTCTTGCCAAATCACTTAGGCTGGGGTCCAACTCTCACTCTTGACTCAGTCCGGAGTGCTGGGATTACAGGCCTGTGCCGCCATAACTCACAAGAATTTTTTTTGGGGGGAGGAGGGCTTTTTGAGGCATGTCTATGTAGCTCATGTGGCTGTAAATCAAAACAATCCTGCCTTACAAGAGCTTCTTTAACTGTCTTTTTATAGTAGTGGGGTGATTTCCTACCTAATCGTGTGTCCACAAGATACTGATTAGGACTAGAGTGCTGTTTGTGTGGGACTGTTGATCCAACCCATAAAAGTTCTACTGGCCTTTTATTTGCCTTTTGGTACCGCGGATTGAACTTGGAACACTGCATTGCCAGCCAGGCTCTCCTGCCGCTGAGCTACACCCCCTTGAGGCAGTCTCTCACTATGTAATCTAGACTGGCTTCAAACTTGGGTTGATCCTCCTGCCTCAGGCTCCTGAGTGCTGGGAATACAGGCATGTACCATTACACCTGGCTTTTAAGTTTTTATTTTGGCACAAGGTTTTCCTAAATTGTCCAGGAGTTTTAAGTTGTACGTATGGGTTTTCAGAGTGCTTTCTACATCACTGTAAAGTGCGCCGAGAGTGCTGTCAATGAGCATCCAGTCTGGAGGTGCTGCCTTGGGCCAGATGCCTACTTGCCAGCAGGAACTAAGGAAAGGCACACACACAAAAGACTGAGATGCCTCACTGGGGGAAACCCGGCATTTGGAACGTGATCATTCACGTGGGGTTACAAGCATGCAGATTTAAGACAAGTCATTTATTGGCTAGGACGACTACGGCCCAACTGTTAAGAACAACCAATACACGATGTGGAGGCAGTGTAGGGGACTGTGTCATCTCGGAGTTACACCTGGGGCTCAAAAGAAGACACACACTAGCACTGAGCGCCTGCAGTCGAGTCCGACGGGGCCGTCCTTCCCCACGTGCGATCCCTTTGGCAAGATGGGGAGCCGAGGCGCACGGAGTGCGGCGACAGGACGCAGACACCTGGGACCCACACTCAATCCCACCCTGCAGCCCCGCCCCCTAGCGCGCATGCGCTGGACACGCGCCCTGCGCCACTCCATCCGGGCACTCGGAGCTCCCGCCATTTCGCCATCGAAGTCTCGAGCTCGCCGCCGCCATTTTGCTGCAGCGCCAGCCAAACCGGCGTCCCGGGCCTAAGGTGGGGGGAGGACACTTTCCGGCCTCCGCTCAGCCCGGTCTCCCGCTGCCCCTCGCCGCCAAACGGGCGGACTCCAACCCTAGGCCCGCCCCGGCACCGCCCCCTCCCAGGGGCGTGCCGTTGCGGCCCCGCCTCGCCTGGGCGTCTCAGGCCGCCCGCCGCCCTGGGACCCTCGGAGCCGGTGCCGCCAGGGCCCTCACCGCTGAGTCGGGCAGGTCCCTGAAGCGGGCGGGAAGACGGCACGGCACACCGACCAGAGCCTTCTAACGCGCGAGTGAAAGGGGGGGCGCCTCGAGCCGCGTCTGATATACACCGCCGCCGGGCCCCGCCCGCTATGCCCGCCCTCTGCGCTACGAGGACCAATCCTAGGCGCCACGGAAATCTGTCCACGCCTCATATTCATAATTAGGGGCCGGGCCTAACTACGTCACGCACCTTTCCTTGAGCTGGCGCCCGGTGTTCTGATTGGTCTAGATGGTCCCAGTCCTCTGTATCCTGCCCTTGCGTGTGGGGGCGTGGCTGACCCACTTCCGTGTGTCAGCCCCCTAGCCTGAGGCGGAGAACAAAGGCCCTAAGTCTAGGGTTTGCTAGTAGCCGCTTCCGCCCTCCATCGTACTTATACCCTGACATATTCACTGCACTCAGATCTCCATACTCCATCCTCTTAAAAAAGAAAAAAAAGATCTCCATCCTTGGCTCAGAGACACCCCCAACTTTATCTGAATCTCTACTCTTTTTGTCTTTTTGAGACAGGGTCTCGTCTACGGCCATACTACCCTGAACGCGCCTGATCTCGTCTGAGACAGGGTCTCGCTATGTAGTTCAGGTTGGTCTTGAGCTCATTTTTGTAGCCCAGGCTGGCCTTGAACTCGCACTGATCCTCCTGCCTCAGTCTCTCACAAGTGGTGGGATTATAGGTGTGCGCCACCATGCCCGGCTTGAATCTCTACATTAATCCTGACAGCTTGCCAATATCGATGACATTCCATGACTCCTAGAACTCAGAAGCTCCTCGATATATTTTTTTAATTATTATTTTCTTTTTGCGGTACTGGGGATTGAACTCAGGACCCTGCGCTCTCCAGGCAGACGCTTATTCTACTGAGCTACCCAACCCCTTTAATTTTTTTTTCTTTAGCTTAGTAATAATCTAACTTGGTTCAGCAACTTTTTTTTTTTTTTTTTTGTTTTGTGGTGCTGGGTGTTGAACTCCGGTTCTTGTGCTTGCCCCGCAGGTACTTAAGTGGCTGAGCAATCTTCCACCCTTGATATTCTTATTTCATGCAATCAACCCCAAGGCCTACCTGTACCCCAACACTGAGAGTCTGTGGGCATTTCAACCCCAATATTCTCCACAATCCTAATTCTTCTTCTGCCCAGTATTGTTTTATTTTCCTGCCCAACAATTTTGACCCCAACTTCATCCAACGAAGTTTGCCTCCAAACCCCAACTTGTACCCACAATACTTGCCAAGTGCTGATCTCCCTCCTGCTCTTGCAAGTGTATCACTACACCCCAACATTCACTTTGATGGGCACAGTGTGTCCTGGCTTTTGGTTATTGTTTTGAGACAGAGTCTCACTAGTGCAGGCTGGCCTTGAACTTGCTTATGTAGCCCAGGGTGGGCTCTAATTCCTGTCCATCCTCTTGGCTGGGCCTCCTGAGTGTTGGAATTACAGGCATGTACCACCACACTAGGTAAGCTGACACCTATGTCCCTGCTGGCTTAGCAGACGCACAAACGTCAGCTCAGGCCTCAGCCTCCGCACCTGCCGTGGGGCCCAGCTGTCTGCACACTTACAGCCTGCTCACCACCCACTGCGAGCAGGTGCATGTCTAAGTCCACCCTGCCCTGTTTCTCCTCTTTGGGGTGGCACCCCCAAGAGGTTCCAAGAACTCTGCAATTAGGATGAGGACAAACATCTTGACAAAGACCTACATCCTTAAAACTGCTCTGGGGATGCTGGGCGTGGCGGCTTATGCCTGTAATGCCAACACTTGGGAGGCTGAGGCAGGAGACATAAGCACCTGAAAACCTGCTCCAGGGAGGAACCTCAAGACCTCTAGGGATCCACTTGAGCTCCTCGGGTCCTGGTGGGAGAAGTGAGTGTGGGACCTTCCCTGTCTAGCCACACCTGAGACCCACACCACAGCTCAGATTTTCTGTAGATGGAGGGGCAGGGGGCGGCTGGGAAAGAGGCCCCCACTTTACTGAGCAGTCTTGGGTCTACTGTGGACTTCAGAGTGACTCTGATCCTGAAATGGGTCAAGGTGTCCCAGCTGTCTCTAGTGACACAGTGGCCAGGACCCCTGAGCACTGCAAGGACTCCCCACCCCCACATGGTAGCCACATGAGTCACAACCACTTGCTTTCCACACCACAGCTCTTCTCTCCACCAGCAGCAGCCTTCTGCTGTGTCAGCCATTCGTGCAGTGCAAGGCGGTTATTAAAAGGATAAGAGTGACATGCAGCTGGGGCCCAGCCCAGATACCCTCTTTCTGGTCTGTTCCAGGGTGGGAGCTCCTTGTCCCAGAGAAGATCAGGACTCAGGGTGTGTATATGCTCACTGAGTCACTAGCTCTCCAGATCGTTCTGAGACACCCCTCTTCTTCTCAGAGTCTCTGGCTGTTCCTAGCTTTGTAAGGAGCTGTGCGTCTATTCACTTGCTCAGTCATTCATTCTTTTTTTTAATGGCTGGCTCAGCCTGCCATGGGGTGGGGCTGGCTGGCACAGCATGTGGTGCCGGGGATCAAACCTCGATCCCTGCGATTGCCTAAGCTTTCCTAAGCAGGGGCTTTAGACTGCTGAGCCATCTCGCTGGCTCTCAGTCATTCATCCTGCCAGAAACAAGTTATTAACTTTACTACCACCTAGCTGTTCCCATGTGCTGGGCTCCACTAGTCCCCAAAGCCATCAGTGTTCCCAGCAGTCTGGATGCATGAGGGTGCCTTGTTAGCACGCCCCTCACCTATGCAATGGCGTCTCAGATTTTGCACCAGTCTCTCTGCACTTGTGTCCAGGAATTAACTGCGTCTCCGTGTTCCTGTGACTCGGCCATATCATCATAACCCTCTTTTCTCTGCAGCAGGGTGCCTGGGACACATCCATTTCACCCCCGCGGTAGCCTCTGCACCCCCGGGACTTGGGCCCAGGCGCGCTGCCCGGCGCGGACACGAGGGGGCGCCGCGGCCTCGCGGTCCCGGCCGGAGCCTTTGGGACCGGCGTCCGGACTCCCGACCCTCCCCCTTCAGTGTGGGAGCCAGCCGTGTGGCCGAAAGTGGGAGACCGAGTCCGTGCTGCCGTCCCACGCCTTACACCCCGCGTTGCCACCGCCGGCATACTCGCCTGCTGCCCCCTGCACCAGCGTCTGAGGGTAACGGGCGAGTAGTGGGAGGTGCTCATTAACTGAGTGGGCGATTTAGGGGGCCAGACTAGTTTGGTCCGCCCCTGCTCGCCGGGTTTCCCACTGGCCCGCAGGTATCTGGGTCTCTCTCATCTCTGAGCCTCATCCACATCACTTTCCCCCTTTTGGCCCTGGAGATTATACCGCCGTGTATTTTTTAGTTTTACGTTATTGCTTTTTTGCATTTTTCTTTCTTTCTTTTTTGTGGTCTTTTTGAGACAAAGTTTCACTGTGTAGTTCAGGCTGGTCTCGAACTCTCAACGATCCTCCTGCCTCAGTCTCCCGAGGGCTGGAACTACAGGTGCTCACTGTCACGCCAGGTTTTCCTGTACTTTTAATATTAATTTTGAGATGATTTATTTTACTAAATAGCTAAATTACCCCGGATGGGGCCCAACTCGCGATTTTCCTGCCTCAGTCAACAGGAGTGCAGAGATGACAGGACGCCACCCTATGCTCTTTCGCAAATCCTCCTGCTTCCCGGTCTGAAGTCTCCCAGAGGGCTTCGGCCTCCCGGTGCCAGCGTGGGTGAGGCCTCTCCACCTCGTGCTGGGGCGCCGCCCTCCGACCTCCACCCGCGCAGGACGTTGTCGTGGAGACAGGGGCGGGGCCACCCGGTTCCCGTGCCGCCCACTCCACCCTCCCCGCGAGGCCGGGCACGTTGGACGCCGGGTCCTCCCCCGACCCTGGCTAATGACGGGGCGGGAGTAGGTAATGAGCGTCTGGGCTGGGGCCGGGCGTGGCCGGGGATGAAAGGCGCGTGTGTGGGGGGCACCCCGGGGCCGCGTAATTACCGCCCCCCTCTTGGCCAGTGCACCTGGCGGCGCCGGGTGGGGGCGCAGAAGGGGACCGTCCTGGCCCTGACTGCAGCCCGCACAGCTGGTCCCGTTCCACGCGGCCCAGAGCCAAGGTGGGGTGTGGACAACGTGCGCGTCTTGCCAGGTGTGCGCACATGTGTGCCTGTGGGTAGGGGACTCGTGGGCACGCATGGAGAAAGGACTGCTAGGGATTTTTTTGTGTGGCAATACTGGGGTCTGATCCTATGTCTTTTGGCGCCAAGTGCCAGTTTGTGCCTTTTTTTCTTTTTTTTTTTCCCTGAGGTCTCGCTAAATTGCTAAATTGTCTAGGTTGGACTCCAACTTGTATACATCCTTCTGCCTCAGCTTCCCAGCATGCTGGGATGAAGAGCAGGCACTCTCATACCCAGCTGGACATATGCTTGTGTGGACAGAAAAGTGAGGCTGTGTGCAGGTGCACGGAGCTCCGCATTTGTGCAAGAATGCACTGGACTGTACAGGGCATAAGTGGATTTTGTTCAACAACCCTTAGGGCCTGGTGCTTGAAAGTGCACAGAACTCGGCATGTGGATGTGGGAGCAGCTGGGGATAGGGCTGGGTGTGTGTGACTCGGGTGGGCAGGGACCCACGGAGCATATGTGCCCTTGTTGGTGGCATGAGTCATGTCCTGGGTGGGCACTCGTCATGTGTGTGAGAGGCAGCCCTGGCCTTCCCGGAATTTGAGGAAGCAGACTGAGTGAGGACCAGGAAGGGTTAAACTGCCCCTCCCCCAGCTCCTACCTGCACCAGATGTCTGCTTGGCTCCAGGGGTCCCTGGTTCAGCTGCTTGCACCCTGGGGTGGGCAAGGCAGAGCAGCTGCAACCCCACTTACAGGATAGGGTCTGCATGCAAGGGGGTGGGTCCTCGAGCTGGGGCAGTGCCGGAGCTTGAAATGACTCACCCCCTCCCCACAGGCGCGAGTCACGTCTCAGGAATGCACTGGCTGCAGCTCAGCAGCTCCTGCCAGGGCCAGGCCAGCCCAGCAGCCCAGGGCCAGGCCTTGAGCCATAGGGGGAGGCCCCAGTACAACGCATCCTGAGACACGCAATGGGATACACACACACACACACACACACACACACGTGTGCAGCCACCTGTCTGCAGTGCACCCGCTGGGCACCCACAGTCACACAAACCTCTCCTGCACACAGCCTCAGGAAACTCCACAGGCAGTACACAGCAGACAAATTGGAATGACAGCCAGGGGACACAGGGCCACGAGGCCAGGCCTGCTGCTAGGGTCACACACCTGCCTGGTCTCTGCTCCTGACCCTGTAGGGACAGGGGAGTGACGCTTTCCCCTGGGGCACAGGTGCGTGGTGATGCAGTGAGGATGAGCATGCAGGGCAGGGACGTGCAGTGACTCGCACGTGTGCACATGGCACACTTGGAACATCGATGAGACACCAGAGCCCCGGCCCCCAGGTGCCTCACCCTTGCAAAGCACCACACACCCACTCTTTTTGTTTTGTTTTTAAAATACAGTGGCTTGAACCCAGGGCCTTTATGCTAAGCTATCCCCCAGCCATTCCTACTTTTAGAGATAGGGTCTCACTAAATCTCTAAATTGCCTGGCCAGGATCCAACTTCCATCCTCCTGCCTCAGCCTCCACAGCACTGTGATGGCTGACTGCACCCTCAAGCTTAGGTCTTTCTTCTTCTTCCTCTTCCTCTCTCTTCCTCTTCCTCTTCTTCTAATGTATGTGATTGTTACAGGGTCTCACTATGCAGCTCAGACTTATAGCGATCCCTGCGGTACCGGGATCCAACCAGGATCTCAGTGCTTGCCTAAGCAGATGCTTTATAGTCTATTGAGCTATCTCACTGGCCCTGGGTCCTTTTTTTTTTTTTTTTGGTCTTTTTTGTCTTTTTGAGACAGGGTGTATATGCAGTTCAGGCTGGCCTTGAGCTCACTTTTTTTTT
>PVKN010000116.1:34081-53853 GCA_004027915.1 Capromys pilorides | reverse complement strand
TGCTTCAGCCTCCCAAGTGCTGGGATTATAAGTATGTGCCACCATGCCCTGGGTCTTCTTTATGAGATCATGTACAGAGAATTCTTACTTACGTTGATTCCTCTACTTTGTATTTCCAACTTCAACCAAAGTGCTTCCAGGTGGAGTCACTAGAGCCTGTCCCTGAACCTCACCCACCTCTCACCTGTTTCCAGACAGGGTATGTGTGGGAGTGGGGCATGTGTCCTGGGTTCTAACTGCTGGAGAGCATGCAGACTGACTGTTGGGGGCTGCTGGCCCTCTAGCTTCCCTGCCCAGCTGTTCCAAGGGCATGATGGGAGTGGGTACTACCTTACTTCTGGAATGTCTGTGTCCCAGTGCTGGTTGTTTGGTGTGAGTTCCAGAGCTGGAGTTTGGTTAAGGGAGGTCTTGGCCCAGCATTAAAGTGAAGCTTCTTCTTTTTTTTTTTCCTCTTTCAGGCTGGCCTTGAACTTACTTTGTAGTCCAGGCTAGTCTTCTGCCTCAGCCTCCTGAATGTTGGGATTACAGACATGTGCCACCACGCCCAGCTATTTTATGTCTTTTTAAAACAGGATCTCACTAGGTAGTTAAGGCTGGCTTTGAACTTACTCCATAGCCCAGGTTGCCTTCAATTTGCAGAGCTCCTACTGACTCAGTCTCCCAAGTGCCCTGGTAGCAGGTATGGGCCACCACACCCAGCTCACTACCTTTTTATTTTTTTTTTTAATTTTTTATTTATTTTATTTTTATTTTTATTTGTTTGCTTGTTGTGTTTGTTTGTTTCTTTTTATTTATTCATTTTGTGGCTGGCTCAGCCTGCCCTGGTGGTGGCGCTGGCGCAGCATGTGGTGCCGGGGATCGAACTGCAGTCCCCGCAGTTGCCTGAGCCCTCCTAAGCAGGCGCTTTAGACCACTGAACCATCTCGCCGGCCCTCACTACCTTTTTAAAGATCATACTTTTGATTGGGAATTAAGCTATGCAGCTGGAGCCAGGCATGAGGGGAGGTGCTATAATCCTAGCACTCTGGGAGGCTGAGTTAGGAGGATCTCAAATGTGTACTCAGCTTGGGCTACTTAGCAACTTAAGGCTGTTTCAAAATAAATAGGGCTGGCAAGATGGCTCAGTGCTCTAAAGCATCTGCTTAGGCAAGCTTAGGTGACTACAGGGACCCTAGTTGGATCCCCCATACCACATGCTGTGCCAGCCCCACCCCCAGGGCAGGCTGAACCAGCCATAAAATAAGTAAAGATTTAAAAAAATAAATAAAAACCTGTTATGTATGATACAATTCTTGTTCACACCTAAGCACCACAAACAAAACAAATACCCCTACCAAAACGTAGGTTTGGGGCTAGGGTTTTCTGGGGGGAAGATATTGTGTATCTAGCAGCCTGGCACTGGGTAAACACCCATGAACTGTTAATGGGTGTCTCCTGACTCTGGGGCCCTGTATGGGACTGTTTCTGGGGTTTTGCTCCTTCTCCAGGAGGGCTGAGTGTGGGCAGCGTCCTGGGTGTGGAGCCTGTGCAACGCAGTTGCAGGCAGCTGTCTTTGGCTGCCTGCAGGGTGACTACCTCCCTGGTGGCGGCTGGCCCTGCCCACATTCCAGAGGGATTGGTTGGGGTGCACTCGCCACCCGTCAGTTCCAGCTCCCGGACCTCTGACCCTGGCCAGAGCCCACTCTCTGTCTCGGGCACCAGGCAGCAGCTGGTTCAGGGGAGGGCGAGGCGGGGGAGGCGCTGGAATGCATGCAGGGGTGAGGAGGGAGGGGACCCAGAGAGGAGGCGGAAGTGGGGGAGGGACGCCGGCCAGAGAAGGGACGAAAATAGAGGGGGATGGAGTCACAGACAGAAATAGAGGAAGGCTGAGTCTGAGGAAGACAGAAAGAGACGCGGGAGGCGAAGAGACAACTAGACGGGGGGAGGATGGGGCCAGAGGCAGTTGGCCGGGATTGAGGGCCCCAGGTCACAGACTACCTCCCTCACCTGCTGCTCACCTGTGCCCAGTGACACCGGAGACGGCCAGTTCTTGCCCTCCCGGGGTTGGACCGCCAAGGGTGGAGCTGGACTCCTGGGTAGGGCCCCACCGCCCTCAGCTACAGGAGGTGGCCTCCTGAGCTCCAGCTCAGTGAACTCCCTATTCCCAGGGCCCCGCAGAGGAGGGTGGGGTCGGGCCAGGCCCTGTGGGGGCGGCTCTGCCCCGGGCACCCTCAGTCCTGGCTCCCCATGGTTGCTGGCTAGCCGCCTGGCTCCTCCTGGCTGCCCACACAAATCACCTCCTGGTCAGCGCTGGCCTTTGGCATCTCCAAACATTGCTTTTAGCTCCAGGTGCTTGCCTGGCCTCCAGGAGACTCCGGCCCCTGGCACAAAGCCCCAACTCCAGTGACCTTCTGCCCTCCTGTGGTCGTTCTGCCCACCCTCGAGGTCACTGCCTTGGCTGTAGCCGTGTGTCCTTCATGCCTTGGCAGGCACACTGTTCTGCTTCGCCAGCGTAGTCCCTCCCCCTTCCTTTTTTGTTGTTTTTCTTCCAACACTAGGTATTGAACCCTGGGCCTGTGCACTGGGTTACATCTCCAGATTCCTTTTTTTTTTTTTAAATTTCCAAGCCAGGGCAGGCAAGATGGCTCAGTGGTCTAAAGCACTTGCTTAGGTAAGCTTAGGCAATGGAAGGGACTGAGGTTCAATCCCCGGCACCACATGCTGTGCCAGCCCCACCCCCAGGGTAGGCTGAGCCAGCCATAATATTAAAAAAATAAATAATAAAAGATTAAAAAAATAAATTCCCAAGCCAACTCGTCCGAAGTTGCTAAATTGCCCAGGCTTTGCTTCAACTTGGGATCCTCCTGTACCAGTTTCCCACCCCCAGTGCTGGGATGACAGGCCTGCGCCACCACACGAGGCTGCATTCAACCTTCCTCCCCTTTCCCAGCCTCCATCCCTGCCAGTCTTTGCCAACTGCCTCCCTATAAACTGGAACTTCAGCTATGAAAACCACAGTCCTACCTTCTCTGCCTCCACCTCCCACCAATCCCCTATTTCTGCCAAGTGTCCAGCTAGAGGCCTCTGGATATTAAAATCACCCCTTTCAGGTATGCCCAATCTCCCTTTTTCATCCCTTTTCTCTACTTACTTAATCTCTCTCTTGCCTCCTAATGTCCTGCTTTGAGCTGGGAAGATAGCTCAGTAGAATAAGCACCTGCCTGGAGAGCACAGGGTCCCGAGTTCAATCCCCAGTAGTGCAAAATAAAGTACTGCCTTACATTTTTTTAGGTCATGACCCCACCTGCAGAACGCTGTGTTCCTACAACACCTGAACAACTATTTTTCTGGCAAAGTCTTAGCCCCAAAGACCTTTCCTTCAAGTGGTGTCCCCTCCCTGATCTTGGGAGCTACAAGACCAGACAAGGGTCACGCACACGCGAGGACGTGCGGCAGGAAATGCCTGGGTGTGAACAGAGGAGTGCACGTGAAGGCTCCCGTGCCGGGGGTCCACGTGCGGCGCCCCCAGGTACGCCCCCTCTTCCGTCCAGGGCCCGCCGCATCCATCAGGCCTCGTCTGCGTCTCCCGCCCCCAAGTTTGCAGACGCGTTAAGAGAGTGGAGAGGCCCTTGCGCCTCCGCGCTTGCGCTTGCGCATTCGCGCCAGGTACACTAAAATCCCGCCTACAGCCAGCCATACCACAATGCTATTGGTGATCATAGATACATGTATGGCGCATTCACCAATGAGACGTCTCTTATGGTGGGCGTGGCCTGGGCTCCGGCCGAGCAACCGGGGGCGGAGGGACGCGCCCTCCCTGCCCTGACGTCAGGCTCCTTTCGCGGCGCGTTTCCCTGGAAACCGCGTTTTCAGCTCTGCGGGTTTCCGGGGGCCGCACCCTCCCATTCAACTTTTTCCTCAATGGGGGGGGGGGGGGGAGATGAAGAAATGGTGCACAGTCAGTACCACCTCCATCCCCCAGATCCCAGCAGCTTCTTGGTCTAGTCCGTGCCTCAGTGTACCTTTCCATGCCTTCTACTGTACACGTGGCCTCCACCTACTCTGCCTGTGTACCTCTCTGGACAGGTGTAGGCAGGTGCTATGGAGACGCAGGCCACAGAGAAAGGACCAGGAGTGGAGATTTATTTTTCTAGGATCGCCGGGCTGGGCCATTACTGCTGGGATGCCCCCCCAACCCAGCCCAGAATAGTCACGGCCTGGTCCCCCCGACCCCGTTCCCACGCTCTGCCCCAATCTCCAGGCAGGTCTTGACCTCCCACCCCCACCCCCACCCCCACCCTCGGACTTACAGGCTGGGGTGGGGGTTGTGGACAGCAAAGGCTCTGTTCCGGGCCTGCACGGTGATTCAGCAGGCGCTTCTATCATATCCTCTTTCCTCCTCCTCACCCCCTCCCTGGGCTCAGGGAGGTGGTGACTGAGGTCAGGCGGAGCTCAGCAGTGACCTGGGGCGGAGACTGTGGGTTTCACCTGAACCTCTCTGCCCACTCCCTGTGCCTTCCAACACTAGGGTCCATTTGGGCCCACCACCTTGAGGCCTGCCTGACCAGGTATTCACCTTCCTGCTGTGGGTGTAGGCTGATTTGGGGGTGACTGGACAATGGGAGGGGCCCAAGGCTTTCAAGATGTCCCAGATCACCCCTGGAAAAGGAACTGCCTCTTTTCTCTGATGTTCTTTGGGGGAGCTGCTAAGGAGGGTAGAGGCTTGGGCCATCAGCAGATGAGTATGTGTATGGAGGGGTCACATAGACACCCTAATCATAGGCAAGTGCTTGGTTTTCCTGTCTATAAAGTGGGAGGATAATTACTTCTAACTCTTAGGTTGCATTGCTTGTTAAATGAAATACACTTAAAAGGAGATTAAGCAGTGGGATGATTGTTCTGTGTGCCCAACCCCAAAAGGTATGAAGGTGGGTTCGTCTCTCAGGACGCGCTCTAGCTAGGCCCTTGGGGAGCCCCAGACTGGCAGGGTGTGTGAGCTGGAGTGGGAATTCCAAGTTAGACCAGAGGGGACTTGGGGGAGGGGACAGGTGTTCCCGGTGGGAAAAGGCTGGGGCAAAGACCTGGAGGTTTTGCTGGTGAACAAGAAGGGCTGGAATGTAGCATGAGGGTGTGGTCACAGAGGCACCCTGAGGTCACTTAGGCTGGGTGAGGCTACAGGTCAAGGCCAGCCTAAGGCCCAGCACTGGACCTCAGGTCTGGGCTCCTGGGGACTTGAGGCCTATGCTGGTGGTTGGCCCTGTGATAATACTTAAGACTTTTTTTTTTGTGGAACCGGGAATTGAACTCAGGCCCTTATGCTTACCAGGCAAGTGCTTATTCTACTGAGCTATCTCCCCAGCCCCAATACTGAGACTCCTATTAATAACTTCGTAGCCGGGCATGGTGGCACAGGCCTGTAACCCCAGCACTTGGGAGGCTGAAGCAGGAGGATCAGTGCGAGTTCGAGACCAGCCTGGCTACAAAAGTGAGCTCAAGGCCAGCCTGAACTGCATAGTGAAACCCTCTCTCAAAGACAAAAAAACAAAACAAAAAAACCCTTAAGTTTCTCAGTGTTGCAGCCGCCCCCCACTAAGGACCAGGCCTCCCAACACTGACTCTTCTAAGCTCCTGTCCCCACAGGCCCCTGGCAATGCAAAGTGGGTGCGGGTAGGCCCTGCCCAGGCTGTACAAGAGGTCAGACCCGCACCCTACACCTCAGGGCTTCCGGCCTGTGCCAGGAAGTGGCTGCCCCACCCTCCCCCACCCCTGCAGCTTCCTGCCCACCCCCAAGGAGGGGGTGAGAAGTGCTAGATACCTGGCCATAGTGGCCAAAGACAACCTCTCCCAAGGAGTAAGACACATGCAACTTGTTTATTTTGTTTATTATTGGAAATCAAGATGTGTGTAGGGCTTTTTTTTTTTTTTTTTCAATTTTCATACAGCATACTCGCGCGGTGCCAGATCCCCCACAGCCCGACCCGAGGGTGGTGTGTAATGCTTTCTAGGGGGACCCTGAGAGGGAGGGCAGAGAACTTCTGGCTGGTTCTGTTTGGGGCCTCCACCCTCAGACCCGCGGAGGCACGGGCATTATTTAAAAATCGTTAAAAAACAGAACAGAACACACATTTAAATAGATATACAAGACAGTTCTTCAAAAACAAATGCACCCCCCTTTTTTTCTCCTTTTGGAAAAAAACCCAAAAAACAAACAAAAAATAATAAAACCAAATCCTTGACCTCTACCATCTGGCCCCCTCCCCACCCTCCCACCCCCACAAAAAATTTTACAACTACAGTTAACACATGATGTTCACTTCTGAAACCATTTAAACACGGGACAAGGGCAGGAAGGACTTGGGGTTCACCTACAAGAACAAAGGGGGGAACCACAGGTGGGGCCAGGTAAGACTTGACAGGTGGGGGCGGGCCCAAACTTCCCATTAAAAAAAAGTCAATGGGTAAAAAAAATAAAAATAAAAAAACCTCCACCCACATTGAAATGGCCCCAGTAAAGGGGTCTCCCCCTAGGTCCCTGGGTCCCAAGACCCCCCAGGCTTGGGCACTAAGTGGGGAGGGTCCTAAATAGACCAGCAGCGGACCCCAGGGTGGCTTAATGCTACACAGCGCAGCCCCGTGGGGCATTCACAGCTCAGCACCCCCCTCTCCATCTGGCTCTGGAGAATCCCCAGGCAGTCCAACACCCCATGTCCCTCAGGCTGGGCTGGAAAGGAGGAAGCGGTAGGGGGCAACTCCCCAAACCCTTACTTTTTCTCTCCCTGGTTTTCAAGCCATTCCCAACCACTATTGGCTCAGTCAAAAAAATTAGTAAGTCTATAAATAGTCCCCAAACTCAGGCAAGAGGTCAGGGAAATGGGATGGGGAAGGACAGAGGTGGAGGAAATGGGGACAGTTGTGGCCATTGACTGGAGAGGGTGGGCCAGGGCTGGTCCCATTTCCACTTTTGGCAGGAAAAGGTCCCCAGGCCCCCTGCCTGAACCCAAAGTGCACCCCCCACCCCAAAAAAGCTGTGGGCCAGACTGCTCAACATGGATTTACATGGAAAAAAACCCAAGAGACCAAGGAAAGGACAGATGTAGAAAACAGTCCCCTCCTGTGGCTTTGCTCCCAGTGATATGCGGGTGCTGGACCCGGAGTGGAGGCCAGTAGCCTGCAGTAGGGGGATGGGATGGAGTCTTGTCTCCGCAGCCCCCTCCCCTCATCTGTAAAGTGCATAATGAGGCGTCTACATTTTTGACTTAAAACCTGAATGGGTGGGGGGAGGCAGAGGGCGAGAGGGGTGAGGGCAGAGCGGAAGAGGGGCAGGGGCGGTTTCCTGGCCTCCTCCTCCCTCCTGCCTGCCATCTGGACAGCCTGCTACATATTGGAGCTGGGGAAAGTGGGAGGGAAGGACCCAGCGTCGCCAGCAGAGACAAGAGGTGGGAGGCGGGAGGTACCACCAGAGTGAGAATTTAAAAAAGAAAAAGGCTGGTAGGTGGGTCAGGAGGGAGGTGACCGCCTGCCCCCCAGAGTTGGGCCTGGCACTGGGCCACGTGCGATGTCTCGGTGGTGGTGGTGGTGGTGGCAACCCGGCGCAGCACATGTCCACCTTGGGCCGAAGCTTGAGAAGGGGCGAGTGTGCTGGATCCTAAGCCACCACGAACTCAGACTGGAGGTCAGGGTTCACTTCTGGCTTCCAAACAGAGTCCTCGAAGTCAAGGCCCAGGCCAGAGGCCTCACTGGGGCTGCTGCCTCCCCCACTGCTACTGCTGTCGCTGCGGCCGGCCTTCCGGCTTGGTGGCCAATGGTAGGGACCACGGGCGTCCCGGCGGGCCTTCCTGCGCAGGCGCTTCTGCTGCAGCAAGAGCTGAAGTCGCTCCACCTTGCAGCGCGTGGCCCGGTTCTCTGTCTGACGCAGCCGATCCCCTGTGAAGGAGGCAGTGACCCATGATTCCCCAGGGCTCTATTGGGCGAGGCCTGAGCCCTCAGAAACACAAGGGGACACCTCCCCATGTATCTGCCCTCCTGGTGACATTGAAGAGGACCAAAGGCATCTTGGGAAATCACCCTGGGGTGGATTTTTTTTTTTTTGGTCTGAGACAGGGTCTCACTGTGCAGTTCAGGCTGGCCTTGAGCATACTGTTGTAGCCCAGGCTGGTCTCGAACTCACACTGATCCTCCTGCCTCAGCCTCCCAAGTGCTGGGATTACAGGCGTGCGCTACCACGCCCGGCTTGGGGTGGATTATTAATAGTGATTTATTTCTCCCGTTCTGTCTGGCCTTTGAGCTGCACTGCCATCCTTTTTAAATTTTTGAGATGGGCTCTTGCTAAATTGCTCAACGTAGGATTCAAACTTGAAATCTTCCCACTTTAGCCTGCTGGGATGAATTACAGGTGTGGGCCACAGTGACTGGTTTTAGGAACTGTATTTTCGGGGGCTGTTGAGACAGGGTCTCCCTTCAGGTTGGTCTTGAACTCTTGGCCATCATTTTGCCTTGGCCTTCCCAGGGCTGGGATTGTAGGTGTGCACCACACCTGGCTTCCTCATATTTCCTTATTTACCGAGCTGTGAGATAGGAAGGGTGGGCAGGGCATAGCTACTTTATCCTTTCCAGGCTCCTCCACGGGATATGCCCCAAGAAAGCCCCAAGGCCTAGGCCTCAGTTTCCTGCTTTTATGAGCAATGCTACACATGTTGTGGTAAAGAATGGCTAGGGATGCCTGTAGGCCACCACAGTGGCTAGCGACCCACGGGCCTCTGGGAGGGGCAGTAATCAGACCACTGGGGGAATGGCGGGCTATTCTCCCAAGTCCTCTCGTTGCTGGGGGACCTGCCAGCCCCACTTCTCCTGCCAGAACTGACTTGGTCATTCATGGGAGGCCCCCAATGCCATCTGGAGATGGTGCCTGGGGGAGGAGAGGAGGAAGTGGGCTGGCGCCCCCTCGGGAGCTCACAAGGACACTTTGTGGACACACACACACGCCTCCTTCTCTCCCGGGCTGTGCCTCCTGGGGGGAGCTGCAGCTGCCGGGGTCCTCAGCGGGGCAGCTGCTCTGATGCTCTCCCCGCACACAGTGGGGCCTTGAGGAGCCAGGAGGACGGGTGTGGACGAGGGACCTGGAGGGTAGCCACTCACCAGGGGGTTTGCACATGCGTATCTGGCTCTGGCCTTGCAGCAGGGAGGCTGGGGGTGCAGCCGCCAGCTTGTCGCAGGAGGTAGTTTTGGGGGTGAGGTCGGGGGCTGGCGAGGCAGGTGAGCACTGAGCGTGGCAACGGAGCTGGGTCAGCGAGGGGGGCATGCCCTGGTAGTGCCTCGTGGCGCTTAGGAGGTCATTGAGGATCTGGAGAATTGTGCCGATGTCGCGGCGTGGCCGCCCACTGCTGTCCTGGCAGTTTGGGTGCAGCGTGCCTGTGGACAGAGGGGAGAGCTTGAGGACAGGCCACTCGGGTGCATACGTGAAGCGGTGGGAGTTGGAAGTGCACAAGGTCTACCACAGTGCTACCAATGGGACCCCTGGGGTGGGACACACGGGAACACACGTGCACGCACACAGGGTCATAGGATGGGGAATATCGCTGTGTACCGTGATACCTACCAGAGAA
Organism: Capromys pilorides; assembly: GCA_004027915.1. Lineage (NCBI taxonomy): Eukaryota > Metazoa > Chordata > Mammalia > Rodentia > Capromyidae > Capromys > Capromys pilorides. The sequence continues at coordinate 44,272 of PVKN010000116.1, read as the reverse complement.
GGTCCCTGAGAAGACCCCCGGGGCATGGTTCACGAAGCTCTCGATGACAGCGCCGGGTTTGCGGGAGCGGGGGGTAGGGCTGCTCCCAGGGGTGGAAGGGGTGCTGGTTCCAGGGCTGACACTGCTGCTGGCAGGTGGGGAGCAATCCATCTGCTGAAGAGAGGGGAGCTTGTGAGAGCTGGAGTCAGGATCAGGGTCAGGGTCAGAGTCCAGAGACAATCCTCAGTCTAGGGTCTAGCCTAGGTCCTAGAGATAACCTATCAGTGTAGAACCTACATGCAGACAACCTCGGTCTGGGGTCAACCCACCAACCTAGGTTCAAGATAAATTACAAGCCCAGGATCAGGGTTATTACTATGAGCCCCCAAACCAGAAATAACGCAGGGTTATCACACTACCCACGGTGCTAGCATTTGCAAATTCACCCGCTCAGGGTCACAGGATAACCCATAAGCCCAGGGTGAGGGCTGACCCACTGGTGCAAGGTCCACAGATAAAACTCTCAGCTCTGATTCAGGGGACAGAACCTGGTATGAAAAACACATCTGAGCACAGCGCCCCACCCTTCTCAGAGTCTGTGGCCTCTGCTTTCAGGACAAAGCTTGCTGGTTCTGACCTCAGGACAGGTTGTGGAGGCTGCGTGGGATCGGAAGGAGCCAGCTGTGACAGGCGAGGCAGATGCAGAAGGGCTAGAGGGTACTGGCGGAACGCGGGCAGCACTGGACACTGGCCGGCAGGTCGAGGACATGGGGGTGGCTATGCTGGACTCTCCTCGGGTGGCAGTGGCGGCAGCGGCTGCAGCGGCCAGCACATGGCGGTGCTGTAGAGGGGCGTGCTGAGCTGCAAGCTGCAGCTGAACGAACATCATGTGGTCCCCAACACGCAAGGCCAGGGTCAACGGTGAGCGGCCGGACAAGAAGTCACTGACCTGTAGAGACAGGGGCCTTTCAGTGGGGGGCTCGGCCCGTGGTGCCCCCAGCCCAGCCCAGCCCAGCTCCCCTCCATTGTGTGACCTGGGGCCTCTCGCCGCCCCTCTCTGGGCTCTGGGGTCCCTGTCGGTGCCACCACGGATGCTTAAATAAAATGAATCTGTATTTCCGGAAGCCTTCTCCGCCAGCCCGGCCTGGCCCAGGCGCTGCTGGGGGCTGTGGGGGACAGAGGCGGGTCAGACGGGGGAGCCCTGGCCCTCCCTCGGGGGTCACTGTCTTCAGCTCTCACTTGACACCTTTCCCAACCCTCTTGGGTCCCCAAATCCTCTCTGCCTGTGAATATGGGAGGGGGCACAATCTCAGGCCCCCTTCTAGCTAAATCACCCAGACAGTGAGTGGGCGAAATTCCTGGACAAATTCTTCCATCCTAACCTTTGCTTTCTCAAGATAAATATTTATCTGTCCTGGGCAGGGCAGTGAGCAAAGGGGAGGCAACATCACTCTGGGAAAAGGGCCCATGGCCAGGTCCCAGGAGGCTGTGTCCCCAGGGATCTCATGAGCTGGCACTCAAACCCTCAGACCTGCCCTCCTGCGTGGTGGGTGGGTTCCTGGCTACATCTGACCCTGGCTGCACTGAGGTCCCTCCTTCCCTGGGGGCCTGGCCAGTGCCTTGTTCTCCCCAGGGGCTGGGATAGGGGGGTGGAGGTTTCTGAGAAGTGACACAGTAGATGACTCAGAGCCTACCGACCGCCTCCCAGATCTCCCTCCCCTCTGCGCTGGCAGCAGCTGGCTGACTGGCTGGTGTAACCTTCTGTTTGGGGGCCATGGGGAAGGGGAGCAACAACAAAAAGATGACCACAGTGGGCCCACTGGAGCCTCAGTCTGCACAGCACCCCAAACCCCAGAGATTCCCTTGCAGGCAGAGGCTGGGAAAAGCTTCTGAGAGCAGCTGGGGTCCCCCCCTCCACCCCCCCGCCCTGTAACTTCCTCCCTGGGGAGGACCGATGGGCGGGCATGACTAGGTGCCAGGCAAGGAAGCAAGCAACCCTGGGGAGCCCAGTTTCTCCGCCCAGCACACCCCCATCTCCCTCCTCATGCTGGCACCTGGGGAAAATGTGAACCAAACATACCCGGGGGCCCCCCTGCCAACCACAGCCCCCACAGCACAGGGAGCTGTTTGCACTCGCCCCAGGAAATCACCTGTCCCCCCCCTATTTGGATCCAGAGACCCCTGGCTCTCTCCCATACCCCAGCTCAGACCACCCAGAGCTGTCCCCTGCCCCTCCCTGCCTGGCCAGGGCAGGATGATACATGCTGGCGGGCTGGGGAGGGAGTGAGGACCTTGGGAAGGAGAATGGAAGAATGTGTGACTGGAGAAGCAGGTTTCCTGGGGTGGCCTGGCCTGGCCTGGCCAGCGAGGCCCAGGAACCTGCCCACCCCTTCCCAGGGCGGGCAGCAGCCTGCTTCCCCCACCCTGGCAGCAGGCGGATTGCTGAGGCCTGTGTCACCCTCCTGGGAGGTGGCCAGGGCCCGCATCTGAGGAAGGCCCAGTCTCAGCCAAGAAAATGAGAAAAGGAAGAGAAAGGGAAAAAAAGGCTTCAACAAAACCAGGAACCCGCATTAGGGCCAGCCCCAGCCTCCCTCCTGGCAAGGCTTACTAAATATTTTCCTAACATCCTGTCTCAGCCTCCCTGGCCCTCAGGCTGGGTGCCCCCGCTCCCTCCCATTTGCCCCCTCCCACTTTCAGGGCAGAGAACAAAGGGTAGAAAGAGGAGGAGCGGTGGTGTGGTGACTCCCCACCCCCTCACAATGGGGTCACAGAAGGAGGAAAGAGTATAACCCTGGCCAGCCCCTCCCCCTGGCCAACCCCTGGCCCCTCCTTCCCACTCAGAAGAGAAATTCAAAAAAGAGAAACTCTAGATGTCAGTCTGGGGAAGCCAGTTTCTAGGGGGTGGGGGGAGCTCTGTGGTGGGGTTTGGTGCTGGTTTGGTGGCCAGGCCCCTGCTGTGAACACTCCCACCCGTGGACCAAGGTCACCTTACAGGCAGGCTAGTGAAAGCAGGATCCCCTTCCCCCTCCATGACAGAACTCTCTCAAGGTCGAGGGGGATGGGTGGAGGGGTGAAAGAAGAGGAAGAGCAGAGACCAGTCAAGCTGGCAATGTGGGCACACGTCCCTCCCCTCAAATACGCCATGCCCTCCTGCGTGTCTGTAGCACAGAATGTTGCCCTCCCCTCCAGGGTCTGCCCTGCAGGGTCCCAGAGGAGAACTTGCCTGCAATAGGTTGTAGGTTAGAAGCAGTGGTGAGAGCTTACCTGAGTTTCTGTCAAACTCTCAAGGGCTTGCATGACAGACTGCTCCGGCCTTGAGGCCTGGGACTACAAAGAGAGGAAGGAAGAAAGCTTCTAAGAGTGCGGTGGGCAGTCCACGCAGGAGAGGGGGCGCGCACGCAGGGGACTGACAGGCCTAGGAGGGGGCACGCTTTGCGGGCCACTGCGTGTGGGACCTCCCAAGACCTCGGGGGCACACCACCCCACAGTAGCCATTTACCATGAGGCCCGCTTCCACGGTGGGCACCAACGTCAGCTTACTGCCATCCCCCACGCCGAACTCCAGCAGCTTCCCAGAACTGAGCCGGCTGGGGGCAGGAAGGAAGAGGGTGAGCCGCATAGACAACACAGGGACGCGGAAGCGGAGGCCGCGGAGGGGGGGTGCGGGGAGAGACAGGAGTCCTTCCCACCCCCTCCTTTCCCGGTTTCCAGATCCTGCGCCCTGAGTGTGTGTGGGGGAGGCTGCTTGGCCCAGGAAGCCCCCATTCTCGCAGTTCAGACCTCTTGTCCAAGACCCAACTCCAGACTCCGGCACCCCTTTTGCGTTTCAACAGGGCACCTTCCTTTTCCGCTCACCTGGACCCCCGTGTGCCCTTTAGTTCCCTCCCCCGCGCTCCCCTGCCAGCCCCTGTGTGTAATTCCCCAACTCCTGTGCTGGCTTGTCTTTGTGGTCGCCTCAGGGCTTGAGACCTTGGAGAGGCCTTTGGGGGGCTGCGCCGGGTCGGGTTCCCCCTCCTCCCTTCCTGGCGCAGGCGGCCGCCGCCGCCGCTCAGACAAAGGAGACCCTCCCCCTCCCGCCCCTCCCCCACCGAGGCCCCTCCGCTGGGATGGACACTGAGTGTCCCTGGAGGCCCGCGGGGGGAGGACTCCCCGGCCTGGAGGCGATTTAAATATCAGGGGGGAGGGGGAGGCAGTGAAGGACGCACAGTGGCGAGAACAAAGCGGGGCAGAGAGACACAAGTGGGGGGGAGACAGCCAGACGCAGAGGGGGCCGCCTGGCAGATGCGGAAGCCAGCGAGGACGCAAGCTCAAGAGGAGGCGGCTATGGCCCCCACTCCCTTAGCCGGGACTCCCTGTGCCCTACGGACCTGCCCCCTCCCCCAAGAAGTAAAGCCCTAGAACCCGACCGGGCCCCCGCCTTTGTGCGGCGACCCCGGGCAAGGGAGGGGGGTCGAGGTAGGCAAGGCCGAGCAGAGGGCGCCCGAGAGCGCGCAGCGCGCCCCCGTCCCCCTCCCCGGTCTCGCTGCCCCCCCTTCTCAGCGCGGCGCGCTCTTTGTTCCCGCCCGGGGGCCGGGGCCCAAGAGGGTGGCCCGGCGCGCTGGAAGGGGGGCTGTGCAGGTCGGGGTCGGCGCGCGGTACTTACGTGTCTTTGTGGAGCAACGCCAGGCGTTCCTTGGGTACTTTGAGGCGTTGGGACAGCCGCTTACGCAGCCCCTCCACCGTCTCATCAGGCGGCACCGACAGGTCGTAGCGGGTTCCGGTGGTGCTGTGGATCGCCAGGCTTATGGGCGCCGTCTCGGGCGTCGGGCCCAGTTCGCAGGCTCCGCCGGGGGCCCCGCGCCTGCAGCTCCGGGCGCCGCCGGGCTGCGGCTCCATCCCCGGCACGCGCTGGGGGGCTGGGGTCCGCCGGGCGCCAATAATCCTTGCCGCGCCTTCTGAGGCCGGGACTTCTCCGAACTAGGGTCTTCTTTCCTAGGCGTTTGGAAATGACTGTAGCAAGCGGGCCCCTCGAGAAGGTCCCAGCGATGGAAGGCTAATCGCAGATAAAAGAATCCCACGAGTGCTCCGGGGTTGCGACCGCTTCTTGGGGCTTGCTCTGGGGTGGGGTCTGATCTCGCGGCACCTTCACGACCGGCGCGCGGCGCTGGGAGGGTCCCTAGTAGGGAGCGCCCTGGCACGGTGCGCTCTGTGCCTCTGCCTTTCGGGTCGCGCTACCCCGCGCGTCCCCTCCCTTAGCAACAGCAGCCGCAGCCGGCGCTCTCAGGATCTGGGGGTGAAAGTAACAAGAAAAAAAAGTTATAATGTATCAACGTTCCAAGGGGCGGGGCCGCCGCCCCCTCCCATTCACTACTTACTCCGCCGGCCCCGGAACGACCAATAGGCGGGCACCGAGCGTCCCGTCGGCCGCGAATAGAGACCAATAAGAGCGGCCGAGGCGCTGCCCCACGTGGCAGAGTGGCCTGCCCTTAGCCCCACCTCCCTCATCAGGACGCCCAATGGGAAGGCACAGAGGGCGGGGCTGGCGCTGCTCTGGGCCCTCCTCCGCGCCCCCGCCCGTGCCCGCAGCCATTCATAAGGCTGGGAGCTGGTAACAAAGGGCGGGCGGGCCCTCAGGGGCCCGGGACCCGACTCTGGGACTGGCCTCCACCCCCATAGTCCCCCAGGGGAGCGGCTTCAGTGTGCGGAGGGGGCGCGGGTCATTGTTCCCGGTGCCGGGAGGGACAGGAAGTCGTGGGGCCTCCCCACCGCGCCGGTCCGGGAAGCAACCTCAACGGAAGCGAGAGCGTGAACCCTGCGCCTCGTGGCCGAGGTCCGCGGCCTCGCGGTGCCGAGGGATGGACCGGCCCGTAGCCTGCTCCCGCCCCCTGGGTGGGTAGGTGTGGAAGCTTGGGCGGGCCATGAGGCCTTGGGCAGGGCGCTGCACCTAAGTGACGTGGCCGAGGCCGGTTGTCCCTTTCCTAAGCGGGTGCCACTGCGCATCCCTGCCCCCTCCAGGTCCCTCAGGCCGGGCCCGTTTCTCGAGACGCGCTCGTTGGAGCCGTGACGTGACGCGGCGTCCCCGTCTGCGTCCGCGCGCTCTGCTCCGGGCAGCGGTGAGTCAGCAGCGCCGACGCGCCCTCTGCTGGCTGCTGCCCGCATTCCAGGGCAGGAGTGCCACGCTCGCGGGTCCAGGAAGGGGGCAAAGAGGTTAAGGCCCTGGAACGAATCCCGCGGGGGGAACCGAACTCTTCGCTGGGGAGACTAGGGTAGTACAGTCAGAGAAACTGAGGCAGACAACGGGTGACTAGTTCAAGGTCACTGGCGAGAAAGGGGAGTGCCCGAGGGCGGGGGCTGAGGACTAATCAGGGCGTTGCCAACAGTACCGAACGCCTCCATCAGCAAACCCAGGGGTCTTCCAGCCCGAAGTACCCTAATTCCTGTCTACCCCAAGGACAAAGAAAAGTAGGGCACCTTGAACAGTCCATAGACAGGGAGTGTCGCCCCGCCCCGATGTCCCACCCCCACTCACCAGGCCCGGTGGGCTGGGTCCCCGGCTGTCCTGATGGAGCCCCCGTGCAGATGCAGACATGCAGTAGCCTGACCGGTCTGGGGCAGTGCGAGCGGCCCCAAGCCTTTATCCGCACCGCCTTCCCTGGGGTGGAGTTTGGGCAGGCAGGGAGGGGTGTGCCAGGCAGGAGGTGAGGCACTGGCCTCCGCCTCTGCCTACTGGCCAGCGCCCCGGGGCGAGGTGTCCTGGGATTCTCAGTCCCCAGGCTTCACGTGTGTGTGTGTCTGTATAAGCGAGTGTACAATACCGCTGACCCAGGAATCTTGCCTACCTCGTGGTGTCCTCAGACGCACCTAGACTGTGTTTTGGGGTTCCTGGCTCAGATCCCTGCCCTGTGCCGTGCCCCTTCCTAGCACTAGGGTTGGTGCTTCCGCATGGGGGCGCCCATATAGGAGACCGGGAAGGGTGCCTGAGTCAGCGGCTGTGTCTCCAGGAAAAGATACAAGTGCCAAAGTCACTTGCTAAGCAGTGGTGTTCAGGCCTGCTGCTGCATCCCTTAAAGTGACCTCAGAGGGCATTTCTGAAGTGATTAACCAGAGGCTAGCGTGGGTCGAAGCCAGCTAGTCACCACCGGCAGCGCTGTGTGACCTCAGATAAAAATGGCCTCTTTGAGCCTCCACAAGGTTCATAGTTTTTTGGGGTTTTTTTGTTTTTTTTTTTTTAATGCAGGACCGAGGTTCAAACTCAAGACCTTGCACTTGCCAGGCAGAGACTTGTGCCACAGAGCTATCTCCCCAGGCCCCATGTGGAACCCCATGAGATTATTGTCCTCCCCAACAAATATGTGCACACAGCCAGACCCTGGCTTGTAGACTAAGTGATCCACACAGCTAGCAGTGGGGGCTTCCCAGGATGATCCTGGCTGGATCAGAATGAAGGAGGACCCGGGCTCTCCTCCACCATCTCCTGTCTAAATTGCGTTTTCTCCTTTTATCTGGTCTGACCACTTCTACCCCCACCCTCCACCTCCACCCCTTCCAGGGCTGTTCCTTTTCAGGTTTGCCTGTTCCCACCCAAAAGTTCCCTGCAGGCCCTATCCCTCCCAACCTGGTCAGGGCTGGGCTTTGAGGGGTGACTCTGAGCTTGCAAAAGGAACAGCCAGGGATAGTTGTAGCAGGTCAAGAAAGGAGGCTGAATCCCAGGTGGGGGAGGGCAGGTTCAGGTTAGGTGCTAGGTCAGGTCTGCCCTGCTTCTGGAAGGCACAGCAACTTCAGACCCTGGAGCTAAGCCATTCAGTGTTGGGGACCTCCAACTTTCCTGATGGGCACATGGCACTGGGCTGGAGAAGGCCCTGCCACCTGGACTGTATGACCAAGGGTGATCGGGAGTAGAACCCTAACTTTGGTATGTGGGGGGGGTGGTCCCTGGAAAGGAGATGCTTGTTGTCTAAATAAAAGGTCTGTGGCACCTGCTCTTTACCTTTCTTCCTGTGGGTCACCCCCATCCTGACCCCAGGAGTGAACAGAAACCCTAGGCACTGCCTAGAACCCCTACCTTCCTTGCTCCCCCCTTAGGACTGATCAGCCACTGGACTGTCCCCACAGCTAGGCTCGCATCTCCCCAGGAAGCCAACCCCCCTAGGTCAGCTGTGGGGTATACTCATCAGGAGTGACTTCTGGGGCCCAGCTACTTCCATGTCATACTACGATGCCCATGGCTATAGGGGTTGGGAAGGGTGGGGCCTGCACTGAGGAAAGTGAGGGGCTACTCCCTGGCCCTTGGGCCCCCAAAAAGCAAGACCCAGATGAGATCCAGACTGGACTTACTGACCCTTCATGACCTTCAGATAGGACACCTCAGGGCACATCTCTGGAGGCTCCCAGGCTTGGCATGTGGCCCTGGGGAGTCACTTGCATGGGATTATGACAGAGTGAGCTGCCTGTGTGCTGACACAGGCCACACACACAGGCCCCAGGGTGTGACACAGGCTCCCCCTCACCATCGTGGCTCCAGGGACACAGCCAGGCAGTAGCCCTGACTGTACACTCACCCCTCTGGAATCCCCTCCCTGTTCCACTCAGACATGGTGGAGGAGGGAAGGCAGGGATCCCTGTCCCCGGTGTCCAAGCCACCCCCACAGGATTGCAGAGGGGATGGGACAGGGCTAAAGACACCTCATCCTGGGCCAATCCCTCCATTTTTTTTTTTTTAATTTTATTTATTTGTTTGCTTGTTGTGTTTATTTATTCATTTTGTGGCTGGCTCAGCCTGCCCTGGTGGTGGCGCTGGCGCAGCATGTGGTGCCGGGGATCGAACTGCAGTCCCCGCAGTTGCCTGAGCCCTCCTAAGCAGGCGCTTTAGACCACTGAACCATCTCGCCGCCAATCCCTCCATTTAAGGACAGCCAAGGACCTGGGTACCTACTGAGGGGGACAGAGGTGCCAACAGCTCTGGGGCCTGGGATGTGTGCCAAGGCAGGGCCACCCACAGGCTGGGCCAAGGGCACAGGGCAGGGTATCTGTGGGAGGTGGGGCCCCTCTTCCCAGCCCTGTGTGGCAGGAGGGGGCGGTCTCGGCGCCAGGCCTAGACAGCAGACCTGGCAAACACCCCAGGTGTCTGTGCAGCAGCCCAGGCCTGACTTCCCTGCCACCACCCCAGGTCTGGATTGACCTTTGTGCCTCGCCATCACGGCCACCACTCCACGCCCCACACGCTGTTGCTGAGCTTCGGTTTAGTGAGGATAACCAGGATACCCAGTCCAAAGAGTTTCCAAGGGCCTAACTCAAAGGGCACATGAAGTACTCCAAGGGAGCTCAGAGGAAGTCCCAATACCACCACCCCAAGCTGGAGTGACGAAAGTGGTACACACGGGTTAGGATTTCCCATCTTTAATAGGGGACTGGGGGCTGGAGCAGCTCTTCTGGGGAGCTGGCTGGTGTGGGCAGGTCTCCAAGGCAGGCTTTGCAGGGCAGGGGGCAGTGGGTGGCTGTCAGGATACCCAGGCAGGTGACAGACCCCTTGGCCAGCAGGCCTGAAGACACGATGCACTGCCCCCTGGTGGCCATCACAGCAAGCACGATTCCAAGGTTTGCAGACCACCCCCATAAGGGGCAGGCCAGTAAGCTGACTCCGCCTGGCCCTGGCCTGTTTCCCTGGAGATGAAAGGCAAGCACACGCCTACTCAAGGACCTTCACCAGGGCCTCGTTGGCCTCAATTCGGATTTGGATCTCTGCACGTGCGGCCTCATCTGCAGCCCCGGAGAGTTCGGACTGTGCTTTCTCCAGATTCGCCCTGGCCGTCTGCAAGGGGTGGGTACAGAGTAAAGGCTAGACAGGGACCCCAAGCCCAGCACCGCCCCTCGCAATGAATGCCCTCCCCAGCAGCCAGGGAGCTCTGGACTGCTCCTGCCAGTTCTGAGCCTGTCTCCCACTGACACTCACCCCCAGGTCTAACATGTCCAGCGTCACAGCCTCTTCAGCCAGTAACTGGACGGAGGAGTCAGCGTTCACTGTAACAGATCCACTGCTCACTGCAGAGGGAGAGAGCAGGGACAGCATGGTTCACCTAGCTGAGATCTCAATGCCTGCCCCAGGAAAACCTCACATACTAACCATAGGGCCCGGCACATGTGGGGGGGGGGGGGGGGAGGGAAAAATTCTCCAAGGGAGAATAGAATGGGTGAGGAGAGAAAGGCTGAGAACACCTTTGAGACTATGGAGTCCCT
>PVKN010000116.1:0-33981 GCA_004027915.1 Capromys pilorides | reverse complement strand
TTCTCAAATCTGACTTTCCCCCCCACCTTGGATACTGGGAATCAAACCAGGGCCTGTGCACTAAGCTGTATTCTCAACCTTTTTAAAATTTTGAGGTTTTTTTTTGTTTGTTTGTTTGTTTTTTGCAGGACCAGGGTTCAAACTCACGACCTTGCACTTGCCAGGCAGATACTTGTGCCTCAGAGCTATCTCCCCAGCCTGAGATAGGTTTTTTTTGTTGTTACCAGGGATTGAACTCAGGTGCTTTAGACCGCTGAGCCATCTTGCCAGCCCAAAGAATTGAACTCAGAACCCTGCATTTGCCAGGAAGGCATTTATGCCGTTGAGCTATATCCCTGGCCTAAGATGGGTTTTGCTAAGTACCCAGCTTGGGCTGAAACTTGCTGTTTTTCTGCCTCAGCCTCCTGAGTAGCTGGAGTAACATCTGTGCCCAGACCCTCAGCTTGACCATCTCTCCTGAGCTGCCTGTTGCCTGCTAGCGTTTGTCACCACCCCAAACCCACCATACACTGATTCACAGCAGGGTGAATTGGTTGCTTTTGGCCATTTCCCAGATGACCACTTGTCTGTGCCCAGCTCTGTGGAAAACAGTAGGTCCTCGGTGGGTCCCACCAGACTAACCAAAGTACTTAGTCGTACTGCCATCTTCAGCGTGGACCACAACCAGTCCCGGCCGTAGGACCTGTAGAGTGGGCACATGGGACGCCAGAATGCCAAAGGCTCCAGTCAGTGTGGGAACATCCACCTGCCGCACGTTGGCACCATTGAAGAACACCTGCGGGGGAGGAGGGATAATGCCGACGCTGTGGCTGCTGGCCTGCTCCACAGCCACTAGGGGCTCAGTCTTTCTTGTGAAATTGGGTCCAGGCAGGACTGAGCCGGCAGCGCTGGGTTTTCGTTTGGGGGCAGTTGTTCCTTTCATCTCTTATCTGCAAAATGGGAATGCCAGCACATGGAACTTTGCCACTTCCCAAAGAGACACCAGCAAAAGGCATTTTAGCAGAAATGAGAGTATCCGACAATTTATCTAGACAAGTGCCTTGAACAAAAAGCAATGTATGGGGCTGGTGAGATGGCTCAGCGGTCTGGGGAGCGAGCGTCGCAAACTTTGGGCTCCAGCAGGGATCCCAGGCACCATATGCTGCGCCCCCACCCCCCACCCCCGGAGGGCTGAGCCGGCCATAACACAAATACATGAGGTTTGAAAAATAAAATTAAAAAAAAAAAAAGAGTAATGTATGGTCAGACGCAAGACTGTCATGAGGATGCGCTTCCGGGTGGAAGTCTATGGGCTGTTCGTCCCTTCTCTTGCCCCGCCCCATCCCGAAGTGTAAGCCTAGGGTTCAGTGACCCTGCAGGCTGAGGGACCTCAGGACCCCATGGTTGGGGGAGATACGGTGTCAGGGAAAGGCGTTTGGTCACCAGGGCATACAAGGAAACTCGAGTTCCAGGAGCCCGAAAAATCGCCCAAGAATCCTGCTATTCCGTGGGCTGGGAAGATGGAGGTGCCTCGTCCTCCGGACCGTACGCGCTGGAGGGGCGGGGAAGAGACCACTGAGGGAGGCTGGAACCTGAGGTGTGAGCTGAGGCTACTGAGCAGGGTCCGGACCTGAGTGGGAGAGGCGAAGGTGAAGGACATCTGGCCAGGGCCGGCAGCGGGAGCCGGGGCAGCGGCAGCTTCGGCATAGGCGCGCGCCTGGCGCACCAGGCGGCCCAAACCCGGGCGGCGGAGCAGTGCGGCGGGCAGCATGGAAGCGGCGGCGGATGAACGACGGGGACAGCAAACCCTGGATTCAGGCAGGAGAGGCGGCCTGGAGGGCGAGGAGGACAACGCGCGGGGTACTCTGGGAAGCGCAGTCCTCGTGAACGCGCAAGCGTGCACTACGATTCTTGGCGGGCCGTGCGCAACGTCGATGACGAGACGCAGCGCCCCGGGCGGGGGCTATCCTGGGAATTGTAGTTTTCTTCCTACACTCGCAGGGATTGGAAATTCTTGGGGCTGATGGTTAGGCATTTCTGTACCTGTAGCACTTGACGCCTGTGCGAAGCGGGGTCCACTTGAGCTCCAATGTTGCCTCGGAGCGCTCAGTGAATGGCAGGCACTGCAGCATTTTGGGAAGCAGGAGCAGAGTGCTCAAGGATGATGGAATGTTTACTACTCGTTGATATAAGCTAATCTATATTGTTAAAACGTGACAGTCTCAGCTGGGCGTGGTGGCGCACGCCTATAATTCCACAATTTGGGAGGCTGAGGCAGGAATTCGGTGCGAATTCGAGACCAGCCTGGGCTACAAAAGTGAGCTCAAGGTCAGCCTGAACTGCATAGCGAGACCCTGTCTCAAAAAGACAAAAATAAATAAACAAACAAATAAATAAATAAAAGTGACAGTCTCCAGGCGTGGTGGTCCAAGCCCGTAGTACCCCCAACTCGGAAAATAGGCCAGAGGATCGTTGCAAATTCGAGGTCAACCTGGGCTACAATAATGTTCAAAACCAGCCTGAAATATACTGATACCATATCTCAAAAAAAAATTGACAGACGCGAAAATAAACACGTAACACAAACTATGGAGCAGGATGGAGCAGTAGCGAAAGTTGCATCTATGCACGCAAATGTCGGGAATGACTCCCCGGGTGAGGCAGGGCACGCGTGCAAGCTCGGGATGGAACAGGGTGGTTGTTAGGCGCCCCACCACCAGCAGGAGGCGCCTAGCGCCTGGAGATGGGTTCACTCCGCTCCACCACCCCCGTCCATCGCCCCCACTCACCCCCCCCTCCCGCTTTCGCCCCCGCGCCTCGCTGACGCAGGAGCGCGTGCGCGGGTGGCTCTAGGCCTTGCTGACGTTAACCGGGTCCGGCGCAGCCTCGCTCACGGCCATGACGTCACCGTCCCACCCCCGTGTTCTAGCTAGTCGGTGCCCAGGGTTGGGCTAACGCTTTGCCCCTTACCTACTTGGGCTCCTAGAAGATGAAGGGTCAGGCTGGTGGCAAGGAGGCGGGGAAATTGGTCTGAGGGACAGAGAGCCAGAGACCAGGGTGCAGAGACTGTGGTCTCACTGAGCGGGGGCCTGGGGCCCGCCTGGGGCTTGCCTGCCTAACCATGCACCAGCAGTGTAGACCTGGGTTGTGTGGCTCCTCGCAGGTAGAGCCTTCACCCCTGGACCCCAGAATCTAGGCATCCACTGATCCATATCAGAGACCCCCGGCCGCGTTGTGATACTTGGGTCTTCGTTCTTGATGACCTGGGCCTTGTGGCCCCATCCTTTCCATGACTCTGGAACCAGAGCCCCTGTACTCACTCCCACTCCACGGAGCAGGAAGGCCTAATGGGCTCCTCAAAATTAGCAGTTGGAAAAAAAAAAAAATCAGTTGGCTAATCCCGCAGTCCTCACTCTGGTGGTCCACAGGTGACAGCTACGCAGTTGCTGAGTGCCTGAACCTACAAAGATCTGGGGACTCCACCCTGTATGGCCTGTCCACCTATTCTTACTTTTGTGGCCATCTCTGGCCTGCACAGCCCCAGCCTCCTACTCCCTTACCCCAGATACCAAAGAATCTTCCTTGAGAAAAGCTGAAGCTTGAGCAAGTCATTCCCTGCTTTGCCTTTTGCAAACATGTTCCTTCTCTGGGGCCTTCCCCATGCAGTGCCAGTACTTTTGTGCATTCCCCCCTGTGTGTTGGCCCTGTGCTGAAGAAATTCCTGTCCGGTCAGGTGTTGTGCACCCATCATTCCAGTGCCCTCGGAGGCTGAGACTGGCTATTGAAAACTCCAGCTCAGCTTAGGAGACTTACTAACCCAGTGAAGGGTCTTGCTCTGTAGTGCAGGCTGACCTTGAGTTCACTATCGAGTCCAGGCTGGCCTCCAACTCTGATTCATTCTCTCCCCCAACCCCTTTGGTCTTTGAGACAGGGTCTTGCTATGCAGTTCAGGTTGGCCTTGAGCTCACTTTTGTAGCCCAGGCTGGTCTCCAACTCACCCCAATCCTCCTGCCTCAGCCTCCCAAGTGCTGGGATTACAGGTGTGCACCACCATACCCGGCTCTCTGTGATTCTCTTACCTGAGTTTCCTGAGTGCTAAAATGATAGACATATACCATCACACCCAACAACTCCTTATAAAATAAAGGACTTCATATGTGGATCAGTAGGAAAAAGAAGAAAAACAAGTAAAAGTTCCTGTCCTTGGAACTCACAGGGCAATGAAGCCCAGTGTTAATGAAACGACATGAGGAGTAGGATACCTGATGTAGGGTCACACAGCAAAAGGGGGGCCAGCCCCAGGGAATGGGTGGGGGATTGCTATGAAACTAATGGTTTCTTGGGAAAGTTGGGGGAGAACCTTTCGAAGAGTACAGGATGGGCAGACATATACATGTGTCAAGGCCCAGAGGCTGGTCTGAGCCTGATGAATTCCCAGGGGCAGAAGGATGCTATTGTGAGACCTGACACACAAATCCACTAAAGCTTTAGTGGGATCTTGACAAGGCTGGTAGCAGATTGGTGGCCTAAGCAATTAAAAGGTTGGGCATGTCTGTATGAGAAGGGAGAGCCGGGTCTGGAGGCACACGTCTGTAATCCCAGCACTTGGAGGCTGAGGCAGGAGGATCAGCTTGAGTTTGAGACCAGCCTGGGATACAATAGTGAGCTCAAGGTCAGTCTGAACTGCATAGCAAGACCTTGTCTCAAAAAGACAAAAAAAAAAAAAAAAAAAAAAAAAAAAAAAGGGAACTGGGGGAGGGGGTGCAGCTGGGGCTGTAGTTCTGACATAGGGCACAGGCTCAATGTGCTGGACTTCCAGCACTAAAAAGAAAAAATAAAGGAAGTGGGCCACCCTTGTAAGCAGGGTTTCGGCCGGCATGGTGTGCCATGAGGAGCAGGTCTCTGTGGGAGCAAGGTGGGTCCCAGGGGACACTCAGGAAGGCTATGAGTACTTGTGTTATTGTCTCTCCTTTGCTGTACCTTGGAGGGAGGACAGGGGACAAGGGAGGCTATGGCAGGCCCTTAACAGTGCCATAGCGGACTCACATGCATTGAAGAATCAAGGTGGGATCTATGTCCCCAGATCCCTTGGCCTGGACACCCTACAGATCCCTGACTAGAGAAATAGTGTGCCCAGAGGACCACTAAGATGCAGTGTTCATGCACTCTGGACTCCCCGGCCCAGAGCCTTCGGACACAGGGCTATTCCTGCACCCCAGAAGAGGCCATCAGCCTCAGGGATCTGAGCTACGGGCAGTTATGCACCCTAGGCTCCCCCGCGTTGTGTCCCTGGAAACTGAGGACCTGAAGTAGGTGAGTCTTGCAGCCCTGCAGGGGGTGGGGACCCGGGCGCCGCGGGAGGGGGCGCCCAGGAGCGCAGGCTCCACCCCCCGCCCCCGCCGGAAGGGAAGGGGAGGCTTTGGCCCGAGCGGTGCGAGCCAGACGCGGCAGCGAGAGCGGCGGGGGCGGCCGGCTGGGCACCGGGCGGTACCGGGCGCACCGAGCAGGAGCGCCGCCAACGCGGTCACGTGCGCGGCCCCTCCTCTCGCGCCGGCCTCCCCCGCGCGCGCCGCGCACTCCATTCATAAATTCTCCGCTTGCTCCGCGGCCACCGGGCGCCGCAGCCAGCCGGGAGTGCCGCGCAGCCGCCGCCCGCCCTCCTTCCGACGCCCATGGGCCGCGCGTCCCGGCGCTGAGGTAGGCGCGGCGGGCCCTGGGCGCTCGGGGCGGGCGGGGGCGGGCAGCGCGCGACCCGGGATGGTGACCGGCCCTGGGGCGTGCCCCGGTCCCCGGCTCTCCGGCCCTGCCCCGCGCGTCTCCAGGGAAGACGCAGAGGAGCTAGGCGAGCCAGAGGGCGGCCTACGTCGCTCTGCACCCCGCCCAGCCGTCCAGCGACCTGGCAAAGAGGCGCCTCCCGCCTGGGCCCGATTCCGGCCTCAGTTTCCCCGGGTCAGATTGGGCGAGGGCGATAGCACCTCGGCCTCCTGGCTTAGCGCAGTGTCCATAGGAATCGGCTCGGGCTCGCAAGGAGCCTCCGAACGCAGCCCCGCTTCCCCACCCGCCCGCGCGAGCCCACCTCGCGTTCTCTGTCCCCAGTCGTCTTCCCGGTCTCCTCCGGTTGCCATCCCTGCGCCGCTGCCCCACCCCCTCCAGTGTGAACTCGTTTTCCGACCTACATTTGGGGCCCCCCTATCTCTCCAACCGGGGAGTCCCAGCCAGTCTCTGACCCGGAGCGCTGAGGACACCGGGCCTCCCCGTGCACCTTCCCCTTCTCAGGCCCACAGTTTCACCTACTGTCCAGGGCTCGAAGCTTGACAAGGGCTCACTGGCGATGCGGGAGCCTTCGCGCCTCTCCGGTGGGGAAAGGGGCTGGCTCCCGCTTTGCCGGCCAGAACGGCCATAGCCTCGCCCCCGAGGTTCTGAGCCCTTCCCGCCCCGGTGTAGGTCAGGTGCGGTCTGCAGGCACCCTTCCCCTCTCCCGAGCACTGATAGCCCCTTTTTCAGCCTCAGTTTCCCCCAAGCGCCAGGCAGCAGTGGAGGCCAGCAGGCTGGGCCTGGGCTGGTGCGGGCGCTCAGGTTGGGTACTGGCGGGCGGGCGGGCTCGCGGAGCAGCCATCTTGCAGCCGCTGCTGCTGGGGCGCCCCCGCGGGCGGCCTCCTCGCCCCCGCGCCCCCTCCCCGCCGCCCTCCCTCTGCCTGGCAACCCGTCCCCCAGCTCGGCCTGCGCGCGGTCGCCATGGGAACTAGATTCTTAGGGCAGGAGCAGATGCATCTCTTTTGTCCTTTCCACTCCCACCAGTGTGGGTGCAGAGGGACCTTCACCTCCCAAGTCGTGACTTGAGAGGAGGGATTTCTGGTACAGCCCCTAGCGAGTCCCCCTTAAATCCCATCCGTGCTGGATCACTTGGCCCAGGTTGCCCATCCCTTTCTGAGGGAAGCTGGGGTCTCACCAGAGTGATGGGCCTTATACTCCCCATTTTCCCAGGTGGACTTTCCCTTCTCTGGGCCAGGGTTTCTCCTGAGCCAGCCTGTGCTACTATGCAAGGCCAGCCACAGCATACAGGGTGGCGGTTGTGGTCCACATGCACACGTGCACACACACACACACACACACGTACACTGCCATCTCTCCAGAGGTAAAGATGGCAAAACGGAGTTCCCCAGGGAGAAGTCCCCCCTCCCCCTGGTGCACACTGTGCAGGGCGGGGGCTGCTGCAGCGCCCTGCCCCTCCTGTCCATGAGTCACCGCCCTGTGTGGGCTCCTGCTACCAGCAGGGACGACAGGGGTTCATTTCCAGTAGCTCCCTTGAGGCTGGAGCTGAGCAGTCCTTATGTGCCCTTCCCCCAGCCTCAAGATGCAGCCCACTGCAACGATGGCCACCACAGCCACCACCACCGACACAGTTGCCTTGACAACGTCGTGGGACAATTCCACCATCCATCCCACGGTGGGTGACCTCCAGGGGATGGGTTGTGGGAGTGGAACAGTGGACCCTGACTCATTTCCTGTATGTGCCTATAGGCTGAGCCAGATCCCATCCTGGGCAACTACGTGCTGTTGGTCGTGGTAATGTCGCTGTTCATCGGGGGCACGTTGGTGGTGCTGTCTGGCATCTTGCTCCTATGCAAACGATGCTGGGAGGTCCACCAGCGATTCAGGTGTGTGTGCCTCCAGGGACCCTGAGGTGGGGGCTGGCCTGGGTGGTCAGCCTGCTCACTGCTGTCCTCATTCTTGCTCCCCAGGGCCATGGAGGAAGCAGAGAAGACTACTACCACCTACCTGGACAGTGGCACCCAACCTGCCCAAGGTGAGGGGCCTGCTGGGCCCCACTACCCTGACCGTCCATCTGTCCGCCCGCCTGCCCACCGCCTGCCCCCTCGGGCCGCCTGACGGTCTGTGTCTGTCTGTCTCCCCCACCAGACTGGGCACAGCTCGATTCCGACTCATCTCTGTTTGCTTAACGCCCAGGCGTAGGTGCGCACAGGCGCGTGCTGAGCGAGTGAGTGTGTGAGCGGATGAGCGAGTGCCCGAGAGCCCGCCCCGCCTGCCCCAGCCCGTCCCTTCCGTCCGTCCGTCCGTCCTTCCTTCCGTCCTGCGGTCACTCAGCCCCATGCCCCCCACCCCACCCCACCCTGTCCCCGAGGCCTGCCCAGGACAGAGCACGGCCCACCTGGGGCCTACCCTCTGTTGGCTCTCCTGGCAGACCCTGAGTTCAGGGGCGAGGACCCTGAGGGCCAAGATGTGGAGACAGAGCGCTTCTTGTCTACCAGTTCCATGGGCCGCCGGGTCTCCTTCAACGAGGCTGCCCTGTTTGAGCAGAGCCGGAAAGCTCAGGACAAGGGCCGAAGGTGAGGGGTGTGGCCAGGCACTACCACCGAGGGAGTCAGGGCTGCTTCATGGAGGAGGCTAAGCTTGAGAATAAAGTGCTAACTCCTGCAGGTACACCCTGACTGAGGGAGACTTCCACCACCTGAAGAACTCCCGCCTCACCCACCTGCATCTGCCACCCCTCAAGATTGTCACCATCCATGAGTGTGATTTGGGTGAGGCCAGCTCAGCTGCCACGCCCCACCCAGCCACCACCCCTAAGGATAGCCTGGCCATCTTCCAGGTGAGAGGGGTGGCAGCTGGTGGGAGCCCAGGGTTCAGTGGATTGGGGGCTGGGTCCCCCTTACTCTCCCATACTCTTTGACCTGTCACTGCTTCTTCCCCTGCTTGGCTTTGTCCCACAGCCCCTGGGGAAGGCCCTCACTGGCCACTCTGTGGGCCCCAGCTCCGCCCTGCCAGGTGACCCCTACAATTCAGCTGCTGGTGCCACTGACTTCGCAGAGATCAGCCCTTTGGCCTCCAGTGACTCTGGCGAAAGTGCTTCGGTGAGGGGCTCCTGTGTTCACCTTAGAGTAGCCAGTGATCTGGGGGCTTTTTTCCTTCTCCACACCCTGAAATAGGTCATCATCCTATGGCTTTATGCCACAGGCCTGAGGGACATGGCACAAACCCCATACAGATGGGGATCTCAGACTTCCTGTGTGTAGCTGCTGGGAACATGAGTAGCACCTAGCCTAGGTCCCAGCCCCTCACTTGGGAACTTTCTCCCCAAAGTCCTCTGCATGGGGATTGCAGGGGGGCAGAGGGAGAGCTGCCTCCCACTCCTGCTCTCAGCAGGTTCATTGGGTAGTAGTTGGGTGCTGCCTCTTGGTGCCCAGCTGAAGCTGACTCTGGGGCTGGGGAGGGGACTGCATTCCTGAGGAGTTTTTTCTGTCCTCTCCCAGTTGGATGCAGGAGCCAGGAGTGCCAAAGCTGCTGGGCCTGGGACCTCGGCAGGTCCTGGGGAAGTGGGGGCAGGCTCTGGGGCAGGTACCGTCCTGCAGTTCCTCACTCGCCTGCGTCGCCATGCCAGTCTGGATGGGGCCAGCCCCTACTTCAAGGTCAAGAAGTGGAAGCTGGAGCCTAGCCAGCGGGCATCCAGTCTGGACACAAGAGGTGAGTTGCCAGCCCCTGGGCAGCAAGGCCCTGGCAGGGCGCTAACTTCAAGCTGGCCACAGGACTTGGGCCTGTTTTATTCCAGAATGGCTACCAGGGGGCCGTGTGTCCCTGTGTACCCCAACTAGGTGCCATTTGGGTGCATTTTATTCCATTCGATCACAGTCCTTGTGTCCTTCCAGAGTGACTTTTAACTACTGCGTTGTTGGACTTCATGGTTTTCTGGCAGGGATTCAGAGAGAGGGACTTGCGGGGCCAGTGTCTTCTGTAAGGACTGGAGAGTGTGTTTCTGCATTCCATGGCATGTAGTCTCCTTGCAACTCCCCGTCTGGTGTGGCACTTGGAGCTAGAATGCAGCCAGAGATGGATACAAATAAATGGCTATGGCTGTGTGCCAATAAAACTTTATTCTGAGACAGGCTGGAGGCTGATGTGGCTGGTGCACAGTGGTCTGCCAACCCTGGGTTACAGGGCTTCCTTGTCTTGAGGAAGGGCAGGACAAAGGGTGCATGGGGAGGGGAAAAGCAGGCACTGTCCTGTTTGGGACCTCCGTGAGTGGCACAGGTCAGCGGGACTAGGGCAGGCTGGGCCTGCTATAGAGGCTGTGGGTCCTGAGACAGGAAGCTATGGCTTGGGTGGAGCACAAGCCCCACATCTTAGATGGAGCCTGATTTCTGGAGGTGATTACTGTCACCATCAGTTGCAGAGGCCCTAAACCTGTTTGCCAGGTGTGGATGCCCTGCCCACCTACCCCATGGCCTACCCCACTGCTTCTTGGAGAAGGGTCCTGGCCACTGGCCAGGGAGCTTTGGGTAGGGGCGGGGCACTGCCAGAACTCCCCAGTCCAGGTTGCAACCTATAGGAGTGGGCACCTCCCTCACCAGCACCCCAGTCTGGCCCTGACTCTCCCACGCTTCCACAGCTGGGTTTGTCATGGACGCCTCTGCTCCAGCCCACACTGGCCAGGGCTGTCCCGGGCATAACTCCTAACTAAGGCCTCCCTCTCCCAGCGCTAGGGATATGAACCCAGGGCCTTTCTACTGAGCTCCATCCCCAGTCCCTGTTTTTATAATTTTGAGACAGGGTCTTGCTAAATTGCTTAAACTAGGCCTGTATTTGCCATCTTCCTGATTCAGCCTCTGAGAGTGCTGAGATTATAAATGTGCCCCATCATGCTCAGCTGTTCCTGTACTTAGCCTTTTTTAACAGAAGCCTGTTCTTTTGTCTTGGATTTTTTGCCTTGTCCTTTTTCTTTTCTGGTACCGCAGCATGCACAAACCCTGGAACCACTCTCCACATCTGTCATGCCCTGACAGCTGCCTGCTGAGGCCTGAGAAAGAGTGTGTGTGTGTGTGTGTGTGTGTGTGTGTGTAAGGAGAATAAAACAGACCAATAAATCACCCTTGCACAGGTTCCCCCAAACGCCACCACTTCCAACGGCAGCGGGCAGCCAGTGAGAGCATGGACCAGGATGAGGGGGATGCCCCCCACGCAGACTTCATCCAGTACATCACCCGTGCAGGCGACGCTGTGGCCTTCCCACCTCCCCACCCCTTTCTGGCCAGCCCCACCAGCCCGCCCCCCGCTCTCGGCAGGTATTTTTCAGTAGATAGAGGTGCTAGGGGTGGACCTGTGGGCCCCTGTCCTGCTCCGTCCCCCCTAGGTGGCCCAGGGAGTGTGCTCCTGGCCCTGTGGACACGTGCTTGCATCCCTTCAAGGACCGAAGGAAGAGGGAAGGAGGGAGAGACTGGGTAAGGGTAGGGGGACAGGTGTGGCTTCAGATGATGGTCCCAGGGTCCCTAAGAAGGGCCAACTACCCAGGCAGGGCCACTGTGGACTTGTGTCTACTTTAGTGCTGCCACTTCCTGGTGGAACCCATGGCCTAAGGGGCTCTTCAGTGATGCCTGGCCCCCTCCCACCTGCCCAGACTCCTGAGGGATGGAAGGCCACCTCTCAGAGTCCCTTATGACCTGTTCCAGCATAACACTATTCTTTCCCAACCCCAGCTTCAAGCAACCGTCCTCAATTTGGTGCCCAAGCCAGCAGGAGTTGGGGTGGTGTGGGGTGGTACAGGGTATTGGGATGCCCAGGGTGCCTTCCAGACTTCACTAGTTCCTGCCTAGGGCAAGTTACTTTGATATTTGTGCCTCACTCTCCTAGTCCTATCAACCCCATGATGGGTGGGTAAAGTGACTCCCTGTCCATCCTCCAGCCCCCACATTCCTGGAGAGACCAGGAGAGGGGAATGGTTAACTCTTGGGGGAAATTTGCTCCTGAAACCCTAGAACATTTCCACAGCCCAGTCCTGAGGTTTTCCCCACGCAGCTGCAGCCCTCCCCATCTCACCCCCAGAGGCCAGTGGCTGACAGGGTCTGATGACCACGGCCTGGCTTGCAGGCTAGAGGCAGCCGAGGCCGCGGGAGGAGTGAGTCCCGAGTCCCCGCCGGAGGGCAGCACCGTCGTGGGGCCCGAGCAGCCGGAGCTGGATGCCGAGCAGGCACAGGCCAGCTACCGCGACCTGTGGAGCCTACGCGCCTCACTGGAGCTGCACGCAGCCACGGCTTCGGACCACAGCAGCAGTGGCAACGACCGTGACTCGGTGCGCAGCGGTGACAGCTCAGGCTCAGGGGGCGCGGCTCCTGCCTTCCCACCACCCTCACCACCTGCGCCCCCACGACCCAAGGACGGCGAGGCTCGCCGACTACTGCAGATGGACAGCGGCTATGCTAGTATCGAGGGCGGCCGCGGCGCTGGTGACGACCTCGTGGTCATTGAGCCACTGCCACCTTTGGCCACACCGGCGCCCCCACCACGCAGTCCCCGTGCCTGGTCTCGGCGGCCTCGTCGGGATTACAGCATAGATGAGAAGACCGATGCGCTCTTCCATGAGTTTCTGCGACACGACCCACACTTTGATGACACACCGGCTGCGGTGCGTCACCGCGCACGCGCTCACCCACATGCGCATGCGCGCAAGCAGTGGCAGCAGCGCGGGAGGCAGCACAGCGACCCCGGTGGCGCACGTACGGCCCCCTCCACTGGAACTGCTGTCTTGGCGGCCGGTGCACCACGGCCTGCACGTGCACCCTTGCGCCGTGGCGACAGTGTTGACTGTCCGCCTGAGGGCCGTGCACTAGCCAGCACAGGAGATGACCCAGCCATCCCTGTCATCGAGGAAGAGCCTGGTGGTGGAGGTGGTGGTGGGGGCTGTCCTGGCTCAGGCCTCTGTATGGAGCCCTCGGAGGCGCTGCTGGACAAGCTAGCAGCAGGCCTCGAGGAGAGACTCTTCCCGCATCTGGCCGAGCCTGTTCCCATAGCCCCCGCACTGGTAGTTGCTGCTGCCCCTACATCCCCTGACCACAGCCCGGCCTAAGTCCTGTGACCCAAGCTCAATTCTGGGAGGCTTCTCCAGCGCCGTGTGGGGTCTCGGCAGTGATGGCAGTGAGACAGACCTGGGGACACAATGCCCTGTCATGTATGCACCTGGGATCACAGTGGCTCATCGCGAGCGTGCAGCCTGGATACTCTGGCTGCCCCAGGTGCGCGCACTTGCAGCTCCATGCGTCCCTTGAGGCGCGCATGTGCAGTCCAGCAGCCGCACTCACAGTCCCACGTGCACACAACACAGCCCCTTGCCAACCTCCTGCCTTCCATGTGTGCGCACACATTGCCCTTTCTTGGGTAGGCTGTGGGCAGTCGTCATGGTATCCACAGATGCAGTGTTCCATAACCGGCCTTTGAGGACAACAGTCAATGCACAAAACCAAGTTTCTGGCTGGGAAAGGAGCATGATCCAGGCCTGTACTGTGGCCTCAGGGTAGGGCATCTCAAAAGATGTGAATAGGTGCCATCCTGAAGCTTGAGGCATCAGGAGCATGTGCTTGGGAAGGGGAGTACATTGCCTGCCAGGCATCTGTGTGATACCCACCAGGGTAGGAACTGCAGGGGGCTAAAGATCAAAGAGTTCTCCATCCCAGGACCCGGGGAGGTTGGCTGGAGGATGTGGTTGCCAACCCCTCCAAGCCGTTTACCTCACCGCGGCATGTGCTCGCGGCAGCCCGCGACCCTTCCCACTCCGAGCAATAACCGCGTTCGCCGCCGCCAACGCTGCCGCCACGGCCACCAGCTCTCCTGTCGCCACCGCCTCCCCGTACGTGCTGTCCTGTCCATCCCATCCCGCATGTGATTGGCCACCCGTGCTGCACTGTCCAGAGGAGCCACTGGGAACTTGATGTTGGAAGTGTGGACAGAACACAGCCCAGGCGGCATGATTTCAAGTCTCCCGAGCTTTATTTATTGCCAAAATACGGGGCCACTGGCCCTGCCCTTGCTGCTGCCCGATAGTCTGTCCCACCCCAAGGTGGCATTTTCGTGTTGGTTTTGTTTCCTGATTATATAAATATTTACTGCACACTTATTTGTTCCTGGACTTCTCTGAGGACCCAAGACTGCTGTGGGGTCTTCCCTGTCTCACACTATCCATCGCCTACCCTGGCAACAAAGCTCAGATGGGGCCCTGCCTCTGGGGACCATGTGCTCCCACCTAACTCCCAATGGTTCCCAAACACCCTCACAACCAGAGATCAAATCCACCTGTTTTATTTAAAAAAAAAAAAAAAAAAAAAAAAGAAAAAAGAAAAAGAAAACCAACCAAACAACAAAAAAAGAGGCCGCGGTACTCCCTTGGGCGGTCTGCATGCAAGGTGCTGGCAGGTGCCTGCTCTCCAGGGCTGCGGCATGTCCCCAGCAGCAGGCAGGCGGAGAGCCAGTAGTCTGAACATAAAGTGCATCTCAGAGGCAGGGCCTCTGTCACCCTTGCCCAGGGAGGGCTCTGCATGAGACTGCAGAGTCAGATGTCCAATACCCAGTGGTGCTGTGCGCAGGTGGCCCAGGGGAAGGTTGCACCAAGATCCCTGCCACCCCCCTGCCTGGCCCTTGTACTCTTGATGTCCTGAGGGGTCAGCACAGAGGCGTGGTGGCCAGCTTCCTGGATAGACGGTGGGCTGGAAACCAGCAGGAAGACTGAGGACCTGGGCTGTCGCCCCGGGCTGTAACTCCTGGAGACAGACTGTGGACAGGAGGGTATCAGCAGTCACTCTGCACATCCAGACCTGTCTTTGTGCCTGAAAAGCCATTGGATGGCTGGGGAAACTAAGGCCTGGTCAACAGGGTAGGACAGTAAGGGAAGCCACTTACTGCCATGGGCTCCCACACAGGGAACAGGGACATACTTCAACAGTGTTGTGGGAATGTGGCTGGGAAGGGGCAGATGGAGGCACACAGGGAAGTCTAAGAAGCCCAGGACAATGCAGCTCTGCCAGGGCCCCAGTGTCTCAGAAGGAAGTTAGGCACCACCCAGGCATTCACTGTCGCCTGCAACTGCACAGCCTGGGGCCCCTGGTGTGGCTAGACAAGGTGCTCTGAAAAGTGAGCCCCTCAACGGTTGTGCAGGGGTGGGACAACTGGCTAGGCAGGCTACACTGACCAGCAGGACAGCCAGAAATAAGGGACTGAGCAGAACTGGCTGTGACCACTCAGGTGCCACACCCAGTAACAGGTCTCTGCGTGCCTCCTGCTGGGAATAGCCCCCAGGCTTAGAGGCTGTCCCGTCCCACCTATCACCCACCTGCAGGTGGCGCCTTCACTGCTGTTTGCAGGCTGACAGCCGCCGGATCTTGCTGCTGGAGCAGGCCTTGCGAGCCGAGTGGGTGGCACCGGCCTTGGCCTTGGTACTCAGCTGTCCAGACTCTGTGCCATTCATGCACACAGCCTTGGGTAGGCTGAGGCTCTGTCCATTCTGACCCGCCTCCTCCTCTGGGACCTGTCCTAGGAGGAAGATGGCGAGTGCAGCCTGAGCCAGAACAGTATCACCCTGTGCCTGGGCTGTACCTGCCACCTAGGGGGCCTCTCTGCCTGTTGCAGCCCCTGCCGGGACTTAAATCCTTTAAAGGGAAAGCAGGCAGCGGCCTACTTGTACCCACCTGCAATCACAGAACAAGCTGGGCTGAGGTGCCAGAACAGCCCATGACAATGAGCTCAGCCTGTGGGAACCCAGGCCCTCCACCCAGGCCCATGTCCCCACTGTGGCAGGGACCACTTGTAGTCACCCTGCCTGGTTAGACACATGCATGGCAGGCACAAAGGGTGGAGGCTACCTCTTATGCAGCTCCTGCAGGTACAGCCAACCCACCTGCTGGGAGCCAGTATGGCCACTCAGCTGTACCCAAACTTGCAGACATTACCAGGAAGCCCCCACCTGAGGCTCCTGAGCCCAAATGGGCCCTGTGCCGGGCAGGCTGATCTGACTTAGCCTCCAGAACTTGCCTGCCCTGATCCTGCATGCATAGATCCAGTTAGCTGCCACAGGCCCTTTGGTAGTAAGATGCCAGCCTCGTCCTCAGGTCTGGGCTGAGGGGGCCTGACATCCTGCTGACTTGCAGCCTGGACCCAGCTCTTAGGATGGTGAAGGGACTGCCAGGCCAGGTAGGAAAAATCAGATGGATGAAGTAGAATCAGCCCAGGTCAAGTGGGCCACAGCCTATCCTGCTACAGCACCCTGCTTGTGCGCAGAGTCATTATGGGTTGGGCAGGCACAGGGGCCCCTCCTAGGAAATCCAGGGCACTGGGCACAGGAATAGGAAAGGTGCTATCTCCCTATCCCTTCCCTGCCAGCCTCACCTTTCTTCAAGCCAAAGCAGGCCTGATGGAATTAAGGGCCCAAGCAGTTCCCTAGCAGGAACCAAGGTCCATAAGGAAGTTTTGGCTGGGCACCCTGGCCAGGATACTAAGGCCTGCTCCTCAGAGCAAGGGCCCAGACTGGGTCTGGCCTTCCTGCCCTTGGTAGACTCAGAGAGCAGACTTGGGAGAGGCCTGCCAAGACCTCCTCCTATCCACATGTATACCTCCCTGCCAGACTGCCCAAGACCCCCAGCAAGGAGCTGGCACCCAGGGGTATACCTGACAGGAGGCAGCACAGCCTCTAGGGACCTACTCAACCTCAGGCCAACTCCCAAACTAGGCCAGTAGGGCCCATGAGGCAAAAGGTGCTATTATGCAGTGCTGGGGAGGGGAACCTGGGCTCGCTGGACCCCAGCCTTCTGGGAACCCTCCCCTACAGCCTCAGGCATCCCTCTGAGGCCACCTGCCTGGCACTCCCGCCCCCCAGGCACCTTTTCCCTTAGGAGCCCTTGCAGTGGGTAACAACAGCCCCTGGGACATGGTAGCAGGGAACCACAGTGCACTACCCAGACACACAGCAGACAAAGCTTTATGGCAGACCCAGTCCAGAGGCACTGGGTGGGGTGGGCAGCAGGGATGGCGGAGAGTAGGCTACACTAAGGCCTCGCTCCTCCTCGGCTTCCTCTCCTCAGAGGGCTGTGCCCTGGCTCCTCCATGTGCCTCGCTCCTCACTAGCCCTGCCTCAGACACATCCTGGTCACCTGGGAAAGAAGGTGACAGGGTCAGGGCAGTTGCCTTTGTGAGCAGGAGAGCTGCTGGACCCTCTCTGGGTGACTGGCTGATGGGCTGCCCTGTAGAAGTGCCAAGAAGCCCCTACGTTTGGCCCTCTGGGACTTACCACTTATTTGTACTGGGCTCAGGCCGGGAAGGCTGATGGCATGGGCAGCACCTGAGACAGATACCCAGTGAACCCTCCCAGCCACACTTGCTTCAATACTGGGCAGCTCCCTCAGCCTGATACTATACCCTCTGGGATCATGGGTCTGCCACCAGGGACAATGCCACCCCCAAAAACATCTTAGCCAGGTCATTTCTGCATGTCCTAGCTACAGCCTCTGCCCGCTCACCGGGCACCATGAAGTCCTGGGTGTAGATGACATTATCATCAATGCTGAATAGGTCCTCATCCTCGTCCTCATCGGTGCGGCCATGCAGGTCCTCTAGGTAGGGTACCACTGTCATGCTGCGCCACCGGTCCTTGGTGTCCGGGCTGGGTGGGATGGGTACCAAGGGCTCAGCCAGTGGGTGTTTCTTCCGGAACCAGCTGCAAAAGCCCAAGTGCCACGATGCCCATCAGGATGGCTGCTGGGTGACCAGAAGCTACCACTTATACAAGAGCCCAGGGGCAGGCTGCACCACAGGGTCCTGGCCACTATGCCTATAGCAGCTTTTCCCACTCCCTGTGGGGGTGTCCTGGCTACAGCGCTGACCCCTGCTCATAATCCTCTAATGACACCCACCTACAGACAACCCGTCCTGGCTCTGTATGTGCCTCAAGCAACGAAGAACCATGTGCAGACAGGTAAGGTACTAGTTTCTCATCCTGGCCTACTTCAGCCACAGCAAATGTGTACAAAGCCTTGGGGTGAGGGGACCATGACACCCTATGTCCACCAGATTGTGACCAGCTACCTGGTACTATCTGCTAGGGTTCAACCAAGATGTCAACCCTGAGCCATGGGCTTTCAGCTCCAACATGCTACTGCTGCCTCACACCACAAGGCTGTGCTCAGCAGGCAGGGGTGGGGATACATCTTTTCACCTCAGGATGGCAAGCAGTGGCCACATGACCTAAGGTTGCTGGCCTTGGCCGCCCCATAGATCCCAGCACAAAACTGTCCCTATGTCCACACCAAGGCACTGCTGGGCATCATGGCCAAACTGGTTAAAACTGAGGCTCTCCCTTGGGCACTCTGGCACCTCCCCAAATACTCCTGAGAGGACATTCAAATCTCAAATGATCCTAGCAATGGTGCCAGTGCCTTGGCACCAACCAAAGTCTTGCCTCTGGATATAAGGCCTGTGGAAGCTCGAAGAACCCAGTAGGAGGGTCAGTGCCAGTAGACACTCCCCCTCTATGGGACCGAAGGCTGCTCTCCTGGGACACAACAATGGTTGACTGGGGGAAGAACCTGGAGGAGGAGGAGGAAGAGGAGTGGCACACACACCTCCTATCCCCAGGTCCCTAAGCTGAGATGGAGCTGTCCAGGTCAGCAGCAGCACTGCCCACATACCAAGCTTCAAAACCCGCCTTGAGCATCCTTATCAGATCTCTGCCCTGGGGTAGCTTCAAGCAGATGTCCAGCTTGCCAGCTTCTGCCAGGCTTGGAGCCAGCCCCACTTGAGCCTACCAGCCCCACAGCATGTAGGACAGGCCTATAAGAGCTCCCAACACAGTCAAAGGATGGCGGCCACTCACCTGTGCTGCCGGATCTGCCGTATGGAGAACCTCTTGGCTGGCTCGTACTCCAGCATCCCTGCAGGGAGCACACAGACCAGGCTGATGCTGGCTCAGAGACCCCAGGCCTCCACCACCCACTGTCACCATCTGTCCCAATTCTACCCATAATCCTCAAGTAATACCCACCTACAGGACAACCTGCCCTGGCCCTGCATGTGCCCCAAGCAACAAAGCATTAAGTACAGACAGAGGTGAGGTACTGGTTTCTCACCCTGGCCTACTTCAGCCACAGCAAATGTGTACAAGCCTTGGGGTGAGGGCACCATGATACCCTATGTCCACCAGAGTGTGACCAACCACCTGGTACCATCTGCCATTTGGCACAGGAAGCATTTCATGGGCCCTAGGGGACAGCAGGAAAACCCAGTTCTGAAGGCCCAACACTGGTGGCTCCAGCACTGCCCTGACCTGAGTAAAGTTCTAAGGGCAGCCAGCAAGTTGGGCCTGCACCTTGGGGAGGCGTGGCCTCATAGGTGAGCCCTAGGGACCCCACTGTGCTACAAGGTCCCTGGGGCTACTAGGGTTGCATAGTATCAGATCAGAAATAGTAGCAAGGATAAGAGGTCGAGCTGGAGCTTAGAGGGAGCCCAGGCCAGGGCTGCTGCCTGGGCTCAGTCTTGCTACACACACCCCTGAGCTTCAGGAGACACCCACCTTTCAGAAGGTCGGAGAGCGGGGGGCCACAGTCACCTGGGATTGTGTAGTCCCCCTTCCCGATGTTCTCAAACAGCTTGTAAATGTTGTCCCCTTCAAATGGGTACAGGCCTGTAGTGATGTTGTAGCTTCACAGCCAAGAGCAGCGGAAGAGGTGGGTCAGCTGCTGGCAGGGGCCCCTGGAGCCCCTTATCCCATGCCACACGGCTGGAGGCAGGACTTGGCCCTGGATCCGCCCAAGACAACACCCTTGAAGCCACTCCCACCTACATGCCTTCTTTTTGGGTTAATGAAAACATTATGAATTAGGTAGCTGTGGGGACCCTACCACTCTGCGCCAGAGCCTGGACACTGTGCTGCACCTAAATAAATAAAGGGCATGCAACTCCGGTGGCTGCCTGGGAGATGGGGTTCCGGAGAGATGCTGTAGTCCCTTGAGGCCCTGCATGCTGCAAGTTCAAAGCAGAACGAGCATCTGCAGGGCACTTACAGTGTGACCCCAGCTGACCAGATGTCCACTTTGAAGCCAGAGAAGGTGTCCAGGCCATTGGCAATTTCAGGTGGCTGGAATGCAGGGGAGCCCTGGCTGGTCCGGCAGGTGTCATCCGCGGCAAAGGGATGCAGGGCCTGTGGCAGTGCGTGTGGCCCTCAGGAAGTGCAGGGAAGAGCAGCAATCTGCACCCCCAGTCCCACAGAAGAGGCACCTACCTCAGCAACACCCAGGTCAGAGATCTTGAGTGTGCCACCCGTGGTGAGCAGCAGGTTTCCCGGCTTGATGTCCTTGTGCACAATGCCCTGGCTGTGCAGGTACTCTAGGCCATCAATGAGCTGGCAGAAGTACCTGCAGGGAGGGGACATCCAGCTCAGGGCCACCCAAGCCTCCCCAATCCTCTGGGGTTGATGACAGCCATGTGACCTGGGAGCCTCTTGAAGGCAGGAGGACACAGGGATGGTTATTTGGAATCCATGGAATATATGACAGAGGAAGGGCCAGGTCTCACTAGGGACCCCACAGCTAAATCCCCTGCTTTCTTTTTATTTAGTCTTTTTGAGACAGGGTTTTGCTTTGCAGTTCAGGCTGGCCTTGAGCTAGATTTGTAGCCTAGGCTGGTCTCAAACTCAGGATAATCCTCCTGCCTCAGCCTCCTGAGTACTGGAATTGTGCACTACCATGCCCACCAAGTCCGATATTTATGAGGCTGCAGTCACTTCTGTTCAGGGCCAGAGACCTCACTCTCAACCTGTTGGCTTTGTTCTCCTATTGTGAAATGGGGTACCTGGATTCCTAAATCTTGCTAGAACAGCAAGCCCTCTCTCTCCCAGGGCACTGCAACAACTACAGACCTGGATTCTGCTGCCACCCAGGAAGGCCAGTTTGGTACCTGACACCAGCCAAAAGCTAAACTCCAAAAAGCCAAAACAGTTGGGTTTATATGTACAACTGTCTTCCAAGCACTCAGGAGGCTGAGGCAGGAGGACTGCCACAAGTTCAAGGCCAGCCTAAATGACATAGCAAAATGAAAGTTAAAACAGGCTGCTCTGGGGATAAGGCCTCTCAGGCAATAGATGGGAAGACTCCGTAAAGGGCAGCCCTGCCTGTGTAGCTGGGCTCTAGGCACTGAAAACTGGGGCCACTGAAGCTCTATTACAAAATCTTCAGCTGTCATTTCATAATATTCGGAAAACATAGTTTGAAGATAGGACCAAGTCAAGCTGGCCTTGCGTCTGTGGGCTGTGGCCTGTCGGGCAACACTCACCCATGGGCCTGGCACACAGGGAACCGCTTCTCAGGCACGCTGTCCAGCATCTCCTGCATGCCACACACGCAGTACTCCATAACCATATACGTGGGGCGCTAAGGAAGTCACAGCTCAGCAGGGACCCCATAGCCTGTTGGACCCTATAGGGGCAATGGTTCAGAGGGGCTCATTCTGTGACTTCTGCCCTGGACCAATAGCAGCCCGAGCCCTAGGTGAGGAGGAGCTGAGGTCCTGGCCCACTGCACTCACTGTAGTACTGTACAAAGGCCAGGGTCTGCAGGGGGTGCCTGCCCCCAGCAGACCAGGCCCAGGATGTCAGCTTGGCTATGACACCTGAGATAAAAAGGGTTGTGGATGTTCCTGGGTACCCCCAGGAATAACACATGTTTCCCTGTCCATGGCATCCCTGAAACAGTGTCCATGCCCAGCAACCATAAGCTCTGAGGACTCCAAACTTGAGGGTCACAGTTCAGATAGAGACCCAGGATCTCACCTCTTGCCCAGGGTAGGAGGGAGGAAATTCTGTGGGAGTGTCTTAACTTCCACCTCAGCATCCCAAACCACAATGGCAGTCCTCAGAAACAGGCCAAGGATACACCAGGCTCGACACTAGGAGCAGCCAGCAGGAGTGCCCTCCACCAGCACCCCACTCCCTCCACCTGGGCAAGGGCCCCCATCCTGAAAGGATATATCTTCTGCTTCTCCTCATTGTACAGTACGTCCACCAGCTGGATGACATTCCTGTGTCGTAACCGCCTCAGGAGCTGGATTTCCCTGGAACCAGAGGACAGCCTCAGTGGACCCTAGTCAGTGACTGTGGCCCAGGGCTGAGGCCTCCTGTGTTCCACTCACTGGGACAGCCAACCAAGGGACCATTGAGGCAAAGCTTCCTTGGGCCCAGAAGGTTACAGCAGCCTTGGGCTGGGGCCCAGGGACAGCAGGGAAGGGGGGCATGGGGGCTGGAGAGGTCAGCAAAGCCTGGGGACTTGCTAGTGTCCTAGCACAAGGCATGCTGTGGAGCGACTGGAGGAGACCAGAATGAGATGAGGACCTCTCATTGTCACTGGCCAGAGGCTTGGACAGGGACAAGACACTAGGGGTGTAGGGTTTATTTGTTTGGGGGTAATACCAGAGATTGAACCCAGAATCTTCTTATCAAGCTACGTCCCTAGCCCTTTTAAGATAAAATTTTGGTAAGTTGCCTAAGATGGACTTGAATGTGTGATTCTCCTGCTTCAGCTTCCCAAGAAGCT
This sequence comes from Capromys pilorides, assembly GCA_004027915.1. NCBI lineage: Eukaryota > Metazoa > Chordata > Mammalia > Rodentia > Capromyidae > Capromys > Capromys pilorides. Next base: position 11,653 of record PVKN010000116.1, on the reverse strand, counting down.
AGGAATAAGTGTGTGGCACCAGACTCAGCCTACAGCTCACATATTAAAGTGCGTAATTTACAATCTCAGTGCTGAGAACACGGAGGAAGGAGGATCGCTGTGAGTTCAAGTCCAGCCTGAGTTACGTAGCAATACCCTGTCTCAAAAATAAAGGACTAGAGATAGAGCTCAGTGGCACAGCATCTGCCTGGCAAGCAAGAGGCCCTGAGTTTGATTCCCATTACAAAAAAAAAAAAAAAAGCTAGGTAGATGACTCAGTGGCATAAATGCCCGTCAGGTACAGGGATCAGGGTTTGATCAACAGTCTGCCATGCTAGCCCTGCTCTAGGGGTGCCTTGAAACAGCAAATGTGGTGGTGAGTGCCTATAATCCAGTGGTTGGGAGGCTGAAAACAGGAGGATCACTGAGTCCCATCTGTGCAGTGAGACCCTGCAGACCCTATACTAAATACATTTTTAAAAAATCAGCAGTTTCTAATATATTCCAATTGTGCAACCAACACCAATATCCAGTTCCAAAGTATTCTATCACCCCAGCTTATCAAAACTTCTTTTTTTTCAGTTTATGTATTTGGTATAGGGTCTCACTACGCAGCTCAGCCTCAGAGTGATCCTCCTGTTTTCAGCCTCCCTACTGCTAGGATTATAGGGGTGCACCATGATGCCTAGTCTCCAGTGGCCAGCTCAGCACACCCAGGGGTAGGCCTGGTGAGGCATGTAGTGCTGGGATCAAAGGCCGGTCCTTGTGCTTGCCTAAGCAGGCACTTATTTCACTGAGCTATCTCACTGGCCCAGAACTTTTTTTCTCTTTTTTCTAACAGGGATGGACCTTGTACTTGCCAGGCAGGCATTTATGGGGCTGAGCTATCCCCCTGGTCCCTGGGTATTTGTTTTTTGATATATGTGCCTGACCTTGAACTCACTATGTAGCTCAGGCTGGCTCGGAACTCTCAGGAATCCTCCTGTCTCAGCCTCGCTGTGCTGGGATTATAGGGATCCACCACCACACTCAGCTGTTACGACAGGGTCAATGGGCAAAATTTTATTTCAATAAAGGTTTTTTTTTTTTTTTTTTTTTCTGAGGGTGATGAAGAGTTCTGAGAGAGGTTCTTGCTATGTAGCCTAAGCTGGTTTTGAACAATGATCCTCTTGCCTCAGCCTCCCAAGTGCTGGGATTACAGGTGTGCACCACCATGCTCAGCTGATAAAAGTTCTAAAAAAAAAAAAAAAAAAGTTCTTAATAGAAGTCCAACAGCACAGCACACAGAGCTGGGTGTGGGGCTACTACCACTCTAATACATCACACTGTGGCCCCTATAATGCTACCTGGGCTGGTCATAGTCAAAGACAGAGGGGATGGTCTGTCTGGGCAGTGCTGTGTGCAGGGGAGGGGCAGATAGCCTGGGAGGTGCTGGGAGAGGAGTGGGGAGGGGATGAATGGCAGAGCCCCGGGTGTAGGCCTGGGGCTGCTCTGCTAGCCCAGCCTGCCCTGAGTCTGGACTGCAAGCACATGGGTGGCTCCAGTTCCCAGTAGGGCCTGCAAGTTTATTTATAGAGCTGGCTGTGGCCTAAGTCCGAAGCCTGGCAGGCACCCAGATCCTCAAGGGGTACCCTGCGGACCAAAATGGACACCGCGGTTCTGCCTCCTCAGGACAACATTGAATGGTCCCAGAGGCTTCAAGTGCAAAGGTCCTAAGGCTTCATTCACATGGCTCTGACCCTCTCCACCAATGAGGCCAGCTTTAGTGGCTAACTGTGATGTGCCTCCACCTCAGAGGAGAATGCAGAGCACAGGCAAGACATACCTCAGACAGGACCACCCTGAGCCAACCTCAGGACAGAGAAGGTTATCGAGGTCCCTCTACCTCAGAACCTCAGAGGCAAGGAAGCCTGGTTCTTGGCCACAGGCACTGGCTCTTGGGGCTCCTGTGCTATCCACTTCAGAGATGCCCAGGTCAGGGGATGGTACTAGCCAGGGATACCAAGGGCTGCAGGGGCTGAGTCTCGGACACTGGGGCCCCAAAAGTTGGTCAAGCCAGGGAGATAGTTCAGTAGATAAGCACCTTCCGGGCAAGTGCAGGGTCCTGAGTTGACCAAGAACTGGTCAACTCATGTGCAAACACAGAAGGAGCATTCCCTCCTGGGACAGGAGCCTCTCTTGATCAGTGAGGATGATCCAGGGAACTCCTGCCCAACTGATTCCACTCCCCAAGTTCCTACTTCCTTGGTGATTAGAGGTTGATCTCAGGACCCCTGGAAAGCTCTTTCTCACCTCCCAGCAGCCCTCACTAGTCTATCCAAGCACAGCAGCAAAGATGATCTCCATACCTACCCCATGTTCCCACACTAATCTCAGCCACAAGGAGGGGCAGGAAAACACCCCTGGGGATTAGTTCAGTGCAGCCTTGAAAACTACTGGGAGCGACAATCAGTGGCACAAGCTTGTAATCCTAGCACCTGGGAGGCCGAGAAAGGAGGATGAGTGTAAGGTCAACCTAGGCTACACAGTGAGCTCAAAGCCAGTTTAACTATGTAACAAGACCCTGTCTCAAAAACAAACCCCCCCTAGAAGCCAGGAATGGTGGTACACCTATAATCAGGAGGCTGGGGCAGGAGGATTATTGAAAGTTCGAGACCAGCCTGGGCTATTCTACAGTGAGCTCAAGGCCAGCCTGAACTGCATAGTGAGACTCTGTCTCAAAATAAAACAAAACCCAAAAACAAACAAAAATCCTACACATGGAGAAAGAAAAGCAGAAGCCACTCAATACCAGCAGGGGTCTCCACCACAAGCTCAGGACTCATCTACCAAAGATGAGTACATGCCCACGTACACGTGCACAATAGATTCTGGCCCCACTCTCCCAACATGCCAGTTACCCACCCCTAGCTGCTCCCTAAAGTCCTAGGACACTGCTCAGTAAAATCTACATAAAGAGTGGGGAGCAGCAGAGGGACCAGTGTCAGAAGCTGGGTCCCGTGATTATAGCACCTGCCCCAGATCCTGGGCCCAGGGCCCTCTCTGGGGTTGGGTGCAGCATCCTAGGCACCACACAGTGCTAAGGTAGCATTTCCGAGTCCTACCCACTATGTGCCACATGTACCTCCAATCTTTTTTATTTATTTATTTATTTGTTTGCTTGTTGTGTTTGTTTGTTTCTTTATTTATTCATTTTGTGGCTGGCTCAGCCTGCCCTGGTGGTGGCGCTTGCGCAGCATGTGGTGCCGGGGATCGAACTGCAGTCCCCGCAGTTGCCTGAGCCGTCCTAAGCAGGCGCTTTAGACCACTGAACCATCTCGCCGGCCCTGTACCTCCAATCTTGACCATCACCAATGTCCCCAAACTCTACCCAATGTCCCCTAAGAGCAGCATCTCCCCAGGCCCTCTGATCTGCTCGGGACAACCTGACCTACTGTTTGCTGCTAGCTCCCAGATCTAACCTAGCATTCTGTCACACTTAGTGCTTTTAGCCGCACCCTCCAGGCCTTACCTGCCACTTCTAAGCTCCTCCATCATCACACCTGTCCCACATTTGCCTGGACTCCCCCAGGAGCCTGACACTGGGCTGTCAATACACACACTGGCCCCCGCAGCCAGCCATGTCCCTGGCTGCTCTCTGCAGGTCCCATTCCATTTCTGGCTCACAGAAGACACCAGTGCAGGCAATGTTAGGCCACACCTGCTTCCCTCTGCCTAAGCAGTGTCCAGGACAGAGCTAGGTTGGCAGGAGCTGTCCTGAGTAGGCACTCCTCTAGGGAACAGCCAAGCCAGTAGGCCTATCCCCACTTCCTCGGCTCCTGGTAAGGCCTCACAGATGTCCCAGATGCAATGAGAACCTGGGCCTCAGTGGTACCCAGGTGCAGAGCCTGTGCCACTCAGGTGTCCTGGGTGCATAGCCTGCTTTTCTCAGGCACCCCAGAGGCAACACGGACTCCAGCTCCTCATAGGCGTTCCAGATACAGGGAGAACTTAGTGCCTTCCAAGTATCCCAGGTGCACTGTGAGTCAGCTTTTTCCCTCAGCACATACCATCACCTTCCAAGCTAACACCACACATCAATTAGGGCGTGGTGATACATGCCTATAATCCTAGTACTTGAGGATGAGGCAGGAGATTTGCTGTGAGCTCAGGACCAGTCTGGGTACATAGCTTAAGACCAGCCTGGAATACATTGAAAGACACTGTCTTAAAAAAAAAAAAAAAAAAGGAATGCACTAAGGATATAGCTCAGCAATAGCATAGTGCCTGCCTGGAAAAATTCAAGGCCCTGAGTTCAATTCTCAGTTAAAAAACAAAAAACAAAAAACAACCAAACAAAAACTAGAGAGCACTTCACCCAGGCAGTGTGCGACTTGGTTAGGGAGCCTCCCACCAATGCTTCCACCAGGACACTGGTGCCCCATTATTTTTGGCAAACCTCACTCCATATGCTTGCTTTCTGAAACTTCAAACCCTACTGAAATAGCATATACCACTGGTGTTGGGAGAGGCCCTAAACATAAGCTGGCTATTGCTTCAGGAAGACAAACGTTACCTCAAAGATCAGTGCCCAGCTGGCCATGGTGTAATCCCAGCACTTGGGAGGCTGAGGCAGGAGGATCGGTGCAAGTTTGAGACCAGCCTGGGCTATAAAAAGTGAGCTCCAGGCCAGCTTGAACTGCATAGCGGAGACCCTATCTCAAATGACAAAAATATAGCCAGCATGGTGGCGCATGCCTGTAATCCCAGCATTTGAGAGGCTGAGGCAGGAGGATCAGTGTGAGTTCGAGACCGCCTGGGCTACAAAGTGAGCTCAAGGCCAGCCTGAACTGCATAGCAAGACCCTGTGTCAAAAAGACCAAAAAAAAAAAAAAAAAAAAAAAAAAATCAGTGCCCACCCCACAAGTTCAGCAGTGCAGACTGCTCAAAGCCAAGAGACTAGAGGTGGGTTCCCACAAGGTCACCTCAGGGTTCCAATAGGCCCATAAATCTGTGCTACCAAGACCCTGCATCTGTGCATGCAGGCACTAGGGCTGGGTTCCATTACCAAATACTCATCCTCTTCAAGAGAAAGTCACATCAATGAATTCCAACCCAAGCCAGATGACAGGACCCTTTCCCCTATAGACAAATAGCAGTATGATCCTATTTGATGTTAGTACACTATTTTCTTTAAGAAAATATACACAGGCAGTGTGTGTGCGTGCGTGGGGGGGGGTGTCTCTCAGTGGCAGAGCACTTTCCTAGCACATGAGAGACCTTGGGTTCCATCCTCAGGGTACTGGAGATGATTTAACCCAAGACCTTCACACTGCCTGTTGCTGGCTTTGAGCTCAGCTCTGGAGCGTGTGCAGGTACCATGTCTGGCCATGAAGATGGCAAGAAGAAGCCCCTGAAGCTGTCCAAGATTTCAAGTAGGCCAAGGAGATGGACGAGGAAGATAGAGCATTCAAACAGAAGCAAAAGGAGGAGCAGAAGAAACTTGAGGAGCTAAAAAACGAAGGCTGTAGGAAAGGGTTCCCTGGCCACAGATAGAATTAAGAAATCTGGCAAAAAATAAACTTTTCCTTGCCACGATTATGGTGACTCTGGATTCCATTCTTATTCAAATATCTGGATGCCCTGCCATAACATCTCTTGACTTCTTTTTTTTTTTTTTTTAAATTTTATTTATTTATTTATTTGTTTGCTTGTTGTGTTTGTTTGCTTATTTATTCATTTTGTGGCTGGCTCAGCCTGCCCTGGTGGTGGCGCTGGCGCAGCATGTGGTGCCGGGGATCGAACTGCAGTCCCCGCAGTCGCCTGAGCCCTCCTAAGCAGGCGCTTTAGACCACTGAACCATCTCGCCGGCCCCTTGACTTCTAATAATTACAATGAAGTGTGTTCTTGGAGTCTGTTGTACATTTTTTTTTTTTTTTGGTCTTTTTGAGACAGGGTCTCACTATGCAGTTAAGCAGTTCAGGCTGGCCTTGCGCTTACTTTTTGTAGCCCAGCCTGGTCTCAAACTCGAACCGATCCTCCTGCCTCAGCCTACCAAGTGCTGGGATTATAGGCATGCACCACATTTAAGAATAAAATTATTTTATTTGTTCATTTATTTATTGCAGGGCCAAGGTTCAAATCCACAGCCTTGCACTTGCCAGGCAGGCACTTGTGCCGCAGAGCTATCTCCCCAGCCCCTGTTTGTTTGTTTGTATGTTTGTTTATTTATTTATTTAGTAGAACTGGAGATCCATCTCAGGGAATAAAATTTTATTTTATTTTATTTATTTATTTATTTATTTATTTTGGCAGGACCAGGGTTCAAACTCATGACCTTGCACTTGCCAGGCAGGCACTTGTCAAGGAATAAAATTTTATTTAAAAAAAAAAAAGGGGCCGGCGAGATGGTTCAGTGGTCTAAAGCGCCTGCTTAGGAGGGCTCAGGCAACTGCGGGGACTACAGTTCGATCCCCGGCACCACATGCTGCGCCAGCGCCACCACCAGGGCAGGCTGAGCCAGCCACAAAATGAATAAAGAAAGAAACAAACAAACACAACAAGCAAACAAACAAATAAATAAATAAAATTTAAAAAAAAAAAAAAAAAAAGAGGGGTTCTGTGTGGTACCATGTCAGGCTGACACATTGCACGAGTCCGGGCCCTATACAGGCACACTTTGCAGCTATACCAACTTCTGCCCCTGGATCTCAAAGTCCTGGGAGACTAGTACATAAAGGATGAATTTAAGAGACAAAAGACTGTTGATTTTGTTCTTTTTCTTTTTTTTTTTTTTGTGGGACCAGAGTTCAAACTCACAACCTTGCATTTGCCAGGCAGGCGCTTGTGCCATGGAGCTATCTCCCCAGCCCCAAGACCGTTGGTTCTGAAAAGGTCCAGCATTTCCTGCAGGAATGGGAGGTTTATGCAGCAGCATTAAGGCAACAAGCTAATGAAAACAGACAGAATTCAACTGGAGGGGCCGGCGAGATGGTTCAGTGGTCTAAGGCGCCTGCTTGGAGGGCTCAGGCAACTGCGGGGACTGCAGTTCGATCCCCGGCACCACATGCTGCGCCAGCGCCACCACCGGGGCGGGCTGAGCCAGCCACAAAATGAATAAATAAAAAAGAAACAAACAAACACAACAAGCAAACAAATAAATAAATAAATAAAATTTAAAAAAAAAAAAAAAAAAAAAAAGAATTCAACTGGAAAGGCATATTTTGGCACCACCCTCTCAGAAGAAAAACTTGGTGACTTTCGTGGTGAACAAATTGGACAGTTACAGGAACCGATGCAAGAAGCTACTAAACCTAACAAGCAATTTAGTATTACTGAATCTACAAAAACAAAATTTTGGTAACTGTAATAAAGTTTTAAACAGCATATAAGGGCCTGAAGATAAAGCTCAGTGGCACAGCACCTACCTGGCAAGTGCATGGTCCTAAGTTTGATTCCTGGTACCTCCCAACAAATAAATGAATAAATTAAAAATATGTAAATTTAAGTTAAAAAAAAAAAAAGCTTCACACTGAGCTCAATACCCAGCTCTCTTAAAAAATAAAAAAATAAACCAACCCTGGGACATGTTCTTGCTAAGTTAAAGTTGCCCAAGCTGGTATCAAACTTGTGATCTTCCTGCCTCAGCTTCCCAGACAGTGGGCTAGGATTAGAATGTGCATCACCACACCCACATTTATAAAAAAAACTTTTTAGGACTGGAGCTATAGCTCAGGGTTAAGCTCCAGGTCCTGAATTCAATTCTCGGCACACACACACACACACACACACACACAATCTTTTAGACCAAAATACAATGGCAATTGTCTAATAGGAGAAAACAGACTGTATGACCTGCTTCAGTCCTGAAGATACAAGATGAGGCACACGTGCATTTTCCATGTAAAACTCTCCCATAGAGGCAACAGGCTGAGAAAAAGTGGCAGAGAACTTATTCTTTACTTTCTCTTTTTCTAGTTTATGTATTTGGCACAGGGCCTCACTATGCAGCTTAGACTCAGGAGTGAAACTCCGTTTTCAGCCTTCCCAGGGCTGGGATTATAGGCATGTATCACTATGGTCACAGGCTTCAGTGAGTCCAGGGGCGGGGCTGGTGTGGCATATGGTGCTGGGAACAGAACCCCAACCCCAACCCCTGTGCTTGCCTGAGCAGGTGCTTAGCCCACCGAGCTATCCTGCTGCCCCCCCCACCCCCCCCACCCCCCGGTCTTTTTGAGGCAAGGATTCTCCATTCAGTTCAGACTGGCCTTGAACTGACTAGCTCTGGATGGCCTCGGACTCACAGTGATGTTCCTGCCTCAGCCTCCTGAGAGCTGGGATTACAGGAATAGGCCACCAAGCCCAGCTAGAACTTCTTTTAAAGATAAAGGTAGAATTTTTTTGGTTTTGTTTTTAGATAGAGGTCTTGAATTATAAAATATATCTCCTAGAAAACTCTTAAAAGAATATGGGTTGCATTTGCCTCAGGAAGATAGAGATGAAATCACCTGATGACCAGTAAAGATCTAGAAGACAGGGCTGGTGATAGGACGCAGCTTGGACAATTGTCAGAGCCTGCAGATGTGCCACTCTGATACAGTGTAATTAAAAAAACCCACCAGATGAAGTTCCCAGTATTTAGGATTTGTTGCTTTTTCTTTGGTGGGAATGAAACCCTCCTGTATGTGAGGCAAGAGCCCTACCAGTGAGCCACAAACCATGCTTTTTTTTATTTCCTGACAGGTTCTCACTAAATTGCTCAGGTTCCTCCAGGCTCAGCCTAACAGCTGGGATTACAAACCGTCATGCCTGGTTTCAGTGTTTAGGTCACTGACATTTCCATCAAAACATGCAAATCAACAAGAATTCCAAAGAAGAATTTGTTTCCTAAAAGTGCTCTTCATTTCTTTCTAATACACTAGCAAAAAAGGACCCTTGTTCTCTAAGTGGGATATCACTTTGGGTGTGCTATACTACTTATGTAATTAAAAATGGGGCCAAAAGATTCCAGGAAAACACACAAATCACACTACCAGAAAAAGAATGGGTCAACTGCCCACTCGAACAGAAGCTGGGAGCTGTGGGTACCTGAGGACAGGAAGACTAGGCCCCAGCATGGCAGGTGAGGAGGACCAGGCTTCCACTGGTCGCAACCCTGAAAGAGGACAGACATGTGTCACCCAGCTGGTCACCCTAGCAATACAGCAGGGATAGGTGTCAGCTGCCCTATATTCTTTCTTTTTGAAAATTTTTATTTATTTATTTGTTACGGGGTCTCATTATATAGTTCAGACTCACAGTGATCCTCCTGTCTCAGCCTCCCAGAGCTGAGATTACAGGCATGCGCCACCACACCTAGTTTTGGGGCCTGTAGGGTGTGCCAGGGCTCAGCACAGCGTGAGTACCAGGGATTGAACTCAGGACCTTGTGCTTGCCAGGCAGGTGCTTAGACTGCCAAGCTATCTCCCCAGCTTAGCTGTCCTATTTTCAGTGTTCCCTATAGGTATTAATTCCCTAGCCAAGAAAAACAGAAAAGAAAGAAAGAAAGAAAAAAGAAATGCAAGAAAAGAGAAAAAGAAGATAAAGGCTGGGCAGAGAAACGGAAGCGCTTCTGAATGGAGGACAAGTGCCTTCCAGGTCCCCCCCTACCTCCAGCCTCTTGAGAACCGGTCCTGGGCAGGCACTGCTCAGACAGAACGGCTGCCTTGCTCATCAGCCAGCACAGAAACTGGAAGCAGGGTCATAAAAACATCCACACTCACATAGGAAAGGAAAGTAGATGCTTTAGAATCAACCTGGACACAAGCTACATGGGAGCCAACTGGGCGGCACTGCAATCTGGGACACCTCCCTTCCATGGTCTAGGAGAGGGGGCTTCCGGAGGCAGCAGTGTTGTTCAGGTGCTGCCAAAGCCTCAGGAAGGCACTGGGCCCTGGGTCCCACCCCAGCACAGCACAGGTAAGATTCAAGCACTACGCCACATACCCATAATGCCAGCACCAGGGAGGCTGAGGCAGAGGGGATTGTAAATTGGGAGTCCTGCCTGAGCAACTTAAAAAACTTGTCTCAAAACAAAAATCCCTGGGCCGGCGAGATGGTTCAGTGGTCTAAAGCGCCTGCTTAGGAGGGCTCAGGCAACTGCGGGGACTGCAGTTCGATCCCTGGCACCACATGCTGAGCCAGCGCCACCACCAGGGCAGGCTGAGCCAGCCACAAAATGAATAAATAAACAAACACAACAAACAAACAAATAAATAAATAAAATTAAAACAAACAAACAAACAAAAAGCCCTGGGGATAGCTCAGTGGTAGAGCAGTCTAGGGTTCAATCTCTAATATCACAAAATCAATGAACGAATAATCAAAAGCTTTCAGGCTGAGTATGGTGGCATATACCTATAATCCCAGAACTCAGGAGGCTGAGGCAGGAGTATCACTGTAAGTATGAGGCCAGCCTGGGTGCTACAAAGTGAGTTCAAGGCCAGCCTGAATTACACAGAAAGACCATAAAAAAAAAAAGGAAAGTTTCTTTCAAGGTGATGTTATGCAACCCCTATGGAATTAGAGGGGACAGTTACACAAATCTGTTTTTATGTGTGTGTGTGTGTGTGTGGGACCGGGGTTTGAACTCACGACCTTGCACTTGCTAGGCAGGCACTTGTGCCACGGAGCAATCTCCCCAGCTCCCTATTACACAAACCTGTCAGTGGAATAAATGCTACTGCTGTGTGATTTCAAAGATAAACTTCAGCTGAGTGTAATGGTGCATGGCTATAACCCTAGCACTTCGGAGGCTGAGCCCCCTGAGTTTCAGACCAGCCTAGGGTACACAGTGGCTATCAATGGGTTCAAGGTCAGCCTACATCTTGGAGAACTTGTCTTAAAAATACAAACACCACCAAATGTGATGGCGCCCCACCAATGCTCAGCGCAAGTACCCAAGGCCAGCATGATCGAGCCCTGCTCCATCTGACTTCCCAGCAATGCAGACAGATCCAGCCCCAACCTCCTGCCTCATTGAGAGGCAATCACACAGGCAAGGCTCAGTACATTCAGGAGCCCCCAGCGCCAGCAAAGGTGTCCTGCCAATGCCACCTCTGGCACTAGCCAGCCTGGGCCCCCCCAGTGGAATTCTTCCATACACAGGGCCCCTACAAATGCCAGGGTCTTGTCAAGTCCACTGGGAACATTCTGTCTGCTGAGAATGAGTGCCGACAATGTCCAGCATTCTGAGTCCCAACTCGCTAAAGTCCTATTTCCCATGAGGATTCAGGTATCCATCAGTCACCACTAGGGTGGCACCAGACCTCCTCAGGAGCTACCAGCACCTAAGCCCCAGCAGTGGTGACAGATGGAGGAGGGTCTGGTACAAGACAAGGTGCTCCTGCTATCTCTCACCACACAAGGCTCTCAGGGGACTGCTGAGCACAGTGCCTCATCTCCCCTTCCCAAGCAGCCTGGCGGACCTCCAATAGAAACGACATGGTCACAGCACATGCTCCTTCGCCCCAGATGGAGAAGAAAGAGAGGCTGAGCCACAGGCAGCCACGGGCCAGGTGCTCCACGAGCTGTCCCAGGGCAGCTCAGTACATGTGGCCCCCTCACCTGTAGTGCCAGTTCTATGTGTGGCTGGTTCACATGTTACCACCTGCCAATACCATCAGGGCAAAATGTAATCTGCAAAAGCAGAGAAACC
>PVKN010000115.1:71375-108233 GCA_004027915.1 Capromys pilorides | reverse complement strand
ATTTTGTTAAATTTCGACTCTTTACTGGTGAGAATACGTCTCTATTACTCTATGGAGAAAACCAGAAGTACACACAAAACACTTCTGCAAGCCTAAGCTTGACAACTGTCTCAAAGGAAAATGCTTAAAGACTAGTTGACTTACAAGATCAATTACTTTAATTTTTAATAAACCACCCCTTTTACTAAAAAAACTAATGTACAAACAAGGTTATTCAGATTTGAATATATGACCAAAAAAAAAAAAAATCTAAAAAAGTGAACAAAATAAGCCTCTCTCTTCAAGGAAAACAACTGAAAGTTTTGCAGGGGCTACACTGAACTACGGGTGATCTTCCTGCCTCAACCTCTGAAAGGCTAGGATTACTGAAACTATTTGTTACTATCGCTAAATCCAGTTTTCAAGAAAAAATTAAAAAATTGGAGAACTTATACTTCCTCCATGAGCCTAATAATTTCCCAGGGCTTAAAGACTTAATGTAATGGGGGTCTCAGCAGTCTAAAGTGCTTGCTTAGGCAAGCTTAAACAAGAGCAGGGACCACAGTTCAAACCCTGGCACCACATGCCATGCCAGCCCTGCCCCCAGGGTGGGCTGAACCATTCACACACAAAAAAAAAGAAAGAAAGAACAAAAGAAGACAATGTGAGATTTATGGTGGTATCAACGAATATGATCTTTTGATTTTATGTGACAAAGTATACAGTTGGAAGATTCTCTCTCTCTCTCTCTCTCTCTCTCTCTCTCTTTCTCTCGTAGACAAGGTCTACATGGTCTCACTACGTAGATGGACTCAGCGATTCTCCTGGTTTTCAGCCTCCAAAATGCTGGGATTACACGCATGCGCCACCACGCCCAGTCTCAATCTCCTTCTCAGCTCGGGGCCTGCATAGAGATCTGCCACTCTTAAGGGAATTTTTCACATGACTCATGAATCACTAAGAGACCCTTTCAGGGCCAGGCGAGATAGCTCAGATATCTAAAGCGCCTGCTTAGGCAAGTTTAGGCAACTTCAGGGACTATGGTTCGAAATCCCTGCCTCGCCAGCCCCACGCCCAGGGCAGGCTGAGATGGCCATTAAATAAACAAACAAATAAATAAATAAATCTTTTCAAAGCACAAATAAACCAATGGATTTTAAGATAAGAGTACGAAAAGTATGTTGATAGGGTTTCATAATCAATAACATTACCTTTACTTCTCAAGTTTTGGTATAGTACCAAAGAATATCTACAGTTATCTAAAAGTCTACTAAAATACTCTTTACCTTTCCTAACTACATATCTACGTGAAGTGGGCTTTCTTCGTGTTCATCAACTAAAACATTTTGTAACAGACTAAATGCAAAAGTAGATCTACACATCCAGCTGTCTTTAATAATGTCTGTTATTAAACCAGACATTAAGGAAATAGGAAAAAATGTGAAACAGTGCCATCTCTTATTATTTCAGTTTGGGAAAATGTATTTTCAATAAAATGCTACTTATGTTATGTAATCAGCTTCTTCTTTTTATTATTATTATTTTAAAATTGTATGTATGTACATATGTATGTATGTATGTATGTTATAGCCAGCTCAGCCTACTCTGGGGGTGGGGCTGGTGCATCATGTGGTGCTGGGGATCAAACCACAGTCCCTATAGTTGCCTAAACTTGCCTAAGCAGATGTTTTAGACCACTGAGCTATCTTGCCGGCCCCAAGCTTATTATTACTGAGAGAATTAATACATATATTTAAATTTTGTTTCAAATTCAAATTAAATTTGATAGTTATATCCACCTATACTAAAGTTCAATGGCATCCTTAATTATTTGTAAGAGTATAAAGAAATCCTGAAACCAAAAAGTTGAAGAGCCACAGTTCTAGGTTAAACAAAGTGGCCTATGCCAGTGATAGCGAGCCTTTTAGAGCTTTCTGAAACACAAACAGCTCCGGGTGGCATGCGTGCCACAGGCTCGCCATGACTGGCAAGGCCCAGGACAGGATGGAGTTCTGGCACTGCGTGCAGCCCCAGAGCTGGAGGAGGCACCGGGCAAGGCAGCAGCAGGTGGGGTCGGGAGGCAAGGCTGCCGCTCTCATGTTTGAATGCCATAATAATGCAGAGAGTTACTGAGAGACTTTAGCTAGAGCTAATTTAGGTTTTAGGAAGATCATTCGGATAAAGAGAAAGAATTGAGGGCAATGAGACCAGTAGAAAACTGCTAGATCATCCAACGAAACCATACACATTTCATTTTTCTTAGAAAATGATAGGCTGTTATTTATTATTTTAATTACACATTTTAAAATAATGAATAAGGTATTCTATCTTCTCTAAACTGCAAATATTCCTAACTACTTTCAGCTCTGATTAACTTCAAACTATACTTACTTTTAATATCATTTTTCTTTCTCAATTCTCTTACAGGGTTGGGGTGTAGCTCAGTGGTAGAAAGCTTGCCTGTCCTACGTGAGGGTTGGGCTTAATCTCCCGCATGGCCAAAAAAGAAAATAAAACCCCCTTTGGACCTTCTGTTAAACTTACCAGACTAAATATGAGAATTCTCCTTCTCTCTTTCCAGGCTCTGCTCAAATATTACTTAAAACATTTTTGAACGTCTTTTTTTTTTTACAAAATGGTAAAAGAAAAAAAAGAAAAGAAACCATACCAAATTCATTAAACAAAGTAATAGCAACAGTGGTTGTTGTATTGCATAATGTTATCTTCAAATCTGTTGTTTATGTTACCAGATATAAGCCTGCAAAATTGGCTTTAAAAAGTTATGAGAAGTTAAAAAGAAAATAAATAAAACAAAAATTTAAGCATTAACTGCTCCTTTCAGTAGAATAGCAAAAATCAGCAGTACAATTATCCAAGCTATCCTACATACATAAATGTCTTTTTCCCTTCTTTCTTTTGTCCTTTTCCTCATCCACTTTTCCCTTCCCATTGAACAGACTCTGTGCCTTTCACAGTGTCTATTGTACCTTTGAAAGTCTTAAACTCCATCACCTGATATTTCAGTAGATAAAGTATATGAAAATGATCTGGTAAAATTTAACATTGTTTCTTGAAACACACACACACACTCCTAAGAAATTCACACACAACAAACCATTAGCGCTAATAAACTGTCCAGCAAGGTTGTAGTACAGCAAAGCACTACACAAGCACATGTCTGTAACTCTAGCACTAGGATCAGCAGTTCAAGGTTAGCCTGAGCTAACCTTGTGAGTTCAAGACTAGCCTGGACAATATAGCAAGACCCTTAAAAAACAAAGAAAAAGATCACTGTACAATATGTATTGTATTTTCATAGGTAAGCAATGCACAAACCAAAAGTAAAATTAAGAAAACAATTCTACATTACTGCCAAGAAAATCCAGTTATAATAGCATCAAAATCTGAAAGACCTAAGAATTTAATAAAACCAGTGTAAGACTTATACAATGAAAACTACAGAAGATTGTTGAAATAAATTAAAGATGCCATAAAAATGCAAATAACTCATCGTGAGTTACTAGACTGAACACTGTTAAGGTATCAATATTACACAAACTGATCTGTAAATTTGGTGCAATCCTTATCAAAATTCCAGCTAGGTTTTTGGGAGAAACTGACAAGCTGATCCTAAAATTCATCTCAATGGAAATGCAAAAGACCCACAACAGCCACAATGACCAACCCTCTTCTAAAAAAGCAGAACAAAATTAGAGGAGTCACATTCCCAGCTTCAAAACCCACTCAAAGCTGTAATAATCAAGACTATATGCTACTGGCATGTGGCCAGACATCCAAACCAATGGCACTAATTGCAAGTTCAGTAATAAACCTATATGCATACATTTTATGACCAACTGTTGTTTGACATAGGTACCAAGATCATCCAATGGGGAAAGAATAGTCTTTAAAACACAGTGCTGAGACACTTGGGTATATGATATTAGACTCCTACTTCAAACCATATATAAGAACACAAAATAGATCCATGGCCTCAATGTAAAATCTAATACCATAAAACTTTTAGGAAAAAAAAAGTAGCAGGTCCAGAAAGTCCTTGCTTATACCTGTCTTCAAGTGTTTTATCAATTTTAACTTCTAGGAGACTGTTTTCATTTTAACATTTAGACTTTCTAAACAGGATTCTCAGTGGCACAAGAAATAGTACCAAGAATCAACAACTGGGATCATCAAATTACAAAGCTTCTACTCAGCAAAGGAACAACCAACAGAGTAAAGAGACAACCTATAGCATGGAAAAAGTTGCCAGCTATTCCTCAGAGGACTAATATCTAGAATACATAAAGAACTCAAAAAATCAGACCCCACCAAATAAAGATCCAATCAAAAACAGCTAAATGAAAAGACACTTCTGAGCAGAACGAATGGGCAATAAATACATGAAAAACACCCCATTTCTCTGGCCATTAGAGAGACTGAAATGAAAACAACACCGACATGCCATCATACTCCAGGAAGAATGGTCATTATCAAAAATTCAAATAATAGCCAGGCGTGGTAGCACATGCCTGTAATCCCAGCACTTGGGAGGCTGAGGCAGGAGGATCGATGTGAGCTCAAGACCAGCCTGGACTACAAAGTGAGCTCAAGGCCAGCCTGAACTGCACAGTGAGACTCTGTCTCAAAAAGACAAAAAAAAAAAAAAAAAAAAACAAACCCTCAAATAATAGTAAATGCTGCAGGAGCAAAAGGAATCCTTCTGTATTGTTGGTGTGAAGGTAAACTAGTATAACCACTATGGAAATCAGAGTAGGGATTCCTCAAAAAGCTAAACTAGAAATTCATTTGACCCAGCTAGTCCCCTTCTGGGTGTCTTCCTGAAGGAGTTAAAGACATATTACAGTGGGCCAGCGAGATGGTTCAGTGGTCTAAAGCGCCTGCTTAGGCAACCACAGGGACTGCGGTTCAATCCCTGGCACCATATGTTGTACCAGCTCCACCCCGAAGGCAGGCTGAGCCAGCCAGAACACAAATAAATAAATAAATGAGGTTTAAAAAAATAAAATAAACTTAAAAAAAAAAAAGACATATTATAGTGATACATGCATGCCTGTGAGGACAGCAGCGTAAGTCACAGTAGGTAAACCTTGGAATCAGTATGTCCATCAACAGATGAATAGAAAAAGAAAAGATGGCATTCACACACAACAGGGTACTACTCTGCCACACAGAAGGATAAATTTGAGTCCTCTGTAGGAAAATGGATGCACTTTGAATCCGTAATGTCAAGTGAAATAAATCAGACAGGAAGCTTAAGTATCACATGGATTCTCTTACATGAGAAACTCAAAGTATAGAGTGCAAAGTAGAGAGAGATAAATAACAGAAAGTAAGGGGTGCTTTTACAAATGGGAAGGGGATCAAGGATGGAAGTGGGCAAAGGTGAGAAAAGGGCTGAGGTGTGCGCATACACAATAAATGTAATCATTATGCAGCGCAAACATGTACTTCCTGAAAAACTGGAAAAAAAATGTATGAAGGGGCAGAGTTGGGTAGCTCAGTGGGAGAGCACTTTCCTGGTATGCATAGAGCCTTGGTTCAACTATCAGTACCACACACACACACACACACACGGGAAAAATTTATGTAGATCTTTGTATATATATCCCTAGTCCTTTTTTTTTAAACTTTATTTATATTATGGCCAGCTCATCCTGCCCTGCGAGTGCGGCTGGTGCAGCATGTGGTGTCAAGGATCGAACTGCAGTCCCTGTGGTTGCCTAAGCTTGCCTAAGTAGGCACTTTAGACCACTGAGCTATCTCACTGGCCCTCCCTAATCTTTTAAATTATTTTTTAATTCTTTTTTTTGATACATTTTTACTAAATTGCTAAATTGCCCAGGCTAGCCTTGAATTTGTAATCCTCAACCTCACAGAGAGCTAGAATTACAGTCATGGTAACTTCTTGGATATAATATGTAAATCACAAACAATGAAAGGACAAACAGATAAACTGAACTTGAACAAAATTTCAGGTCAGGTGCAGGCCTATAAGCCCAGCAGTTGGCAGGCTGAGGCAGGATGATTGCCATAGGTTTCAGATTAGCCTGGGGACTACATGGTAAGTTCAAGACTACCGTGGGCTACATAGGGAAAAAAAAAAAAGAAACCAAACTTTGTGTTCCAAAGGAAGCTATTGGGCTGTGGAGATAGCTCAGTAGAATAAGTGCTTGCCTGGCAAGCACAAGGCCCTGAGTTCAATCCCCAGTTGAACAAAAAACAAAACAAAAAAAACAGGGACAAAAGAAGTTATCAAGAAAGTGAAAAGACAACCTCACAGGAGGAAATACTTGCATATCATATAGCTGCTAACAGTCTACTATCCAGAATATACTAAGGTTATTTGATTCAACAATAAAATGACAGCCAATTAAAAATAGGCAAGGAAGGTTGGGGATATAGTCCATCAGCACAAGTGCCTGCCTGGAAAGTGCAAGGTCCTGAATTTGATGCCCAGTACATGCCTCCCCACAAAAGGCAAAGGATTTAGTGGGGCCTGGTGACACCTCCCTCACGCACTGTCGGTGGTGTGCTGCTGTGGAGCAGCTGCTGTGGAAAAGTCTGTGAGTTCTGTACAGGATTAACACATAGTAACCATAAGGTCCAGAAATCTCACTCCAGGTAGTGCCCAAAAGAAGTGAAAAGAAAGGTTCCCACAAAAACGTGCATGCAAGTAAATGTTAATATTGGAGTCTTTTTCTCCTAACCAAAAAGTGAAAATAATCCATCAACTGACAGATGAGTAAACAAAATGTTGATATATCCATCCAACTAGGGGATATCCAAGCACAGCAGGGAACAAAGTGCTGGAACATGCCACAGCACGGCTGACCTTGAAAACACCGTGCCTGGTGCAGAGGGCACACCCCAAGGATATGTAGGATGCCATTTACCACGTGAAGTGTCTGCTAGACAGAAGATAGCTGGCAAATTCCCCCTGCCCAGTGAGGCCACAGCCATCGCAACGCTGCAGTACATTGAGCGACTCCCATGTTTGTTGTGGCATTGGTGTAAAAATCCTGCAGTGCTGTCAACTGTATAAAAGTGAGCACCTACAATTACGTGTGGCCCACAACACTTGATAAGGACAATAAACAACTTCATCACAGGTTTATGTGTTTACAACACTATACTGTTATAGTGGCAGTAATGTGGATAGAGCCCAGGGCCTTCTAGGCAACTCCTCTACCCCTGAGCCACATATTATTATTTGAAAACATATTCCTTCTAATTATAAAACACCAGCTTATATAAAGAATATGCATGTTACGCCAGCAAGAGCCTAAGGCACCTCCCATGTGCCCACCATGTCCCCTAACTACACCGAGAGCCACGCTGCGTGATTGACCTGATCATCTAGATCTTGTACGGAGACTGTCATGTCCCCACCACAGAAGTGCCACATGCGTTTAGAACATATCCCTGCTGCTGAACGACACACGACTAGATCTGAGCCTGCTTGTACCTCTTGGTTCTCATTCTCTGAAGAACCATCCTATGGCTGTAGATGGTCTGAATATTCATCAAATACTTTTAACATTGTTTTGAAGAAGAAAAGGAAATTAAGGGGAAGATTTGAAATATTCACAGAATGCACAACAGTTTTAAAAAGGTGGAAAAGGAAGAAAGACAAAAAAAACTAGACTATGAATTCAGAGTCCAGTGTCCAAGTAACTGATTCAGACCAGAGAAAAACAGATGAGGCAAAAGTGAAAATATGCTGTGCAAAAACTCAGAACTGAAAAACATTAACATCTACATTGAAATTCTCAAGAGCAATACAAAAAGAGAAATGCCTTAAAATTTCTAAGGGAAAATTATCTCCAACATACAATTTTATAAATACCTCAACTATCAGTCAAGCCTAATAGTACACTGACATTTGCAGAGAGACAGTCTCTCAAATGCCACGCTGCTTGCACCCTTCCTCAGAGGCCCCAGGTGATACTCAAACTCCAGAGCATCCTGCCTCAGCCTCCTGAGTGCTGGGATCGTAGATGCATGCCAATGCACCAGGCCAATACATTACTTTTAAGTATAGTAAAATGTGTGGCGGCCAATACATTACTTTTAAGTATAGTAAAATGCATGGTGATATGAAATCTAACAATAAAAACAACCTTACAATGGGTCTTATAAATATGTAACTAAATACCTGTCCATACTTTACAGCATTAGGTTTTTGCTGGGTCTCATGTTCGATCCCCCGTACCTCCCCCAAAAAGAAACAAAGATACGTATAGTTTGCCAGCGGTGTCTACTGGAAATACATGCCTGTGAGTATCACCTCCAAACAGCCCTGTGCCCCTGCCTCTGACCCAGAATGCCCTCCTCCTCTTTGGGAAGTGCTTGCCACAGGGTGCTGTTTATCATTCCCTTCTTGTAGGTCTTCCCTCTCCCTGGATAATGGCTCCCTTTTCAGCCTATGAACACATCCAACTCTCTCCTCTGTAAAACCTTTCTAGTTCTCTTTGGAACTCTCCCCCCTTCTGTTGCTGTCTCCTTTTCTAATCCATGAAGCTTCTGGAAATGCACCTACCCTAGTTTCAACTCCTTCGCTCCCCTAGTTAGTCTCCTACCAGGAAAGTCAGGCCTCCTGCCCCAACACCACAGAAACCTCATGGAGTAACCTCATCAGCAGCCGCTTTGTAGCTCTTTTCTCTTCTCCTTCCTCCTCCTCCCCTTCTTCTGTACTGGGATTGAATCCAGGGCCTTTGCAGTGGAACTAAATCCCTAGCCCTTTTTTTTACTTCTTTTTATTTTGAGATAGGGTCTTACTGAATCACTACATTGCCCAGGCCGGGCTTAAACTTGGCAGTCCTCCTGCTCTGGTCTCCCAGAGCGCTGAGATTACAGACACCACTTCGCCTGGCTAACTCATCATCTCCAACCTGTCTGAGGCATCTAATCATGGAGTGCTGCCTCTCTTGAAGCTCTCTCCCCTAATTTTGGTGGCACTGTCTTTTCCTGGTTCTCTGTTCTCTTCCTCAATTTCTTAGCAATCTCTCTCAGTCCAAGAAGATAAATATCTTTTTTTTTTTCTTATCTTTTTCAGACAGGGCTTCATATACAGTTTGGGCTGGCCTTGAGTTTTCTCTGTAGCCCAGGCTGGCCTTAAACTTGTAGTAATCCTCCTGCCTCAGCCTCCTGAGTGCTGGGATTACAGGTGTGCACCACCATACCTGTTAATAAATAGCTTTATTTATAATAAAGCTAACTTTTTAGTGACAAGATTTAGGTTTCTAGTATGCACCTCCGAGACACCAATACCTAGCAGCAAACTTACCTCCAATACCCCAAGCATAATTATAAGGAAACCCAAACCATAAAAATACAGGGATTTACTAAATTGGATGGCTCATTAATGTGTAGAAAGAGAATATTCTGATTGGTTGGAATTGTCTACAAAGGGCAGGAAGTGATATACACACATAAGAAGCACAGTTAAAACAGCGAAAAATAGTAAAATGGGAATGACCAAGCTCATGGAAAACAGGGATAAGAAATGAAATACCTTTGTGTTTCAAGAGCTACAGGCAGAAGAGAAAAAAAAGGCAAACACCTACCAGGATGTCCCATGCACAAGGACAAGGAGCTACCAACAATACACCGGGAGTCAGAGGCATCAGGGGTGTGCATCCTGGACAGGTGAGATTCCTGCTGGCCCCCCATCTGTGCTCTTGTTCTTCCTGCCCAGTTGGCCACTGATTCCCAGCAACCTTTGCAGCTAGCAGGGGCCTTCTGTTCACTTCTCACCTCTAGATGTGGGCACAAGCGGCCATGTGAAACTTTCCACAGCTTCCGGGGGCTTTTTCTAGGATTTATTCCTTCTCTTCACTGGCTGGAAATGGCTACAGTGAAGGCATCCTTGGAAACCGTGTGTTTCAAAAGGCTGCCCTGCTGGCCTGAAACCCTGTGGTGATTTCCGAGAGCAGACCTTGGCCTGTGCGTCCTGGATTTAGGTTAAGTAAGAAAGAAAATTCATTCTGCAGGAGCTGCTGCAGTGGTGCAGGGGCAGAGGGCCGGAGTGAGCAGACTGTTTTTTTCTAACAGCAGCTCAGCTCTCACCCTGCTTAATACCCTGAGAGATCGGGGACAAACTGCCAAGGTGCCAGACCTTAGCAGAACTCAGGAGTTCTTTCCCATCTTGCAAGTTGTTGGGTGAAAAAACTGAGAAACCGGACCCTAAAGAAAAGAAATCCAAAGTCAAGAAGGCTGCTGCCATTGGCACTGGTAAAGAGTAAGATGAAGGCAAAAAAAGTTCAAGAAGGGGCAGCCCTACTGCAGCCGAAATGCTGTCCTGGTTAGAGGAATTGGTAGATACTCCTGATCTGCTATGTATTCCAGAAAGGTTTTGTGCAAGAGAAAGTACACAGCTGCTAAGTTGAAGGTTGGGAAGAAAAAGGAGAAAGTTCTTGCTATAATCACAAAACCAGTCGATAGGGACAAGAATGGAGGTACCCGGGTGGTTAAGCTTCAAAAAATGCCTAGGTACTGCCCTACTGAAGATATGCCCCAAAAGCTCTTGAGCCACGGCAAGAAACCCTTCACTCGGCATGTGAGGGAGCTTCAAGCTAGCATCACTCCGACACCATCTTGAGCATTATCACCAGGCATCACAGAGGCAAGAGAGTGGTCTTCCTAAAGCAGTTGGATAGTGGCTTGTTACTTATGACTGGGCCTCTTTGCCTTAATCTTGTTCCTCTATGAAGAACACACCAGAAAATTTGTCATTGCCACCTCCACAAAAATTGGTATCAGCAAAGTGAAAACCCTAAACACCTCACTGATGCTTACTTCAAGAAGAAGCTGCGGAAACCCAGACACCAGGAGGGTGAGATCTTTGACATAGAGAAAGAGAGATACCAGATCGCAGAGCAGGGCAAGGTGGATCACAAAGCAGTAGGCTCAGATTTTAGTAAAAATCAAAGGTGTTCTTCAACTCCAAGGCTACCTTCAATCCATTTTTGCTCTGACAAATGAAATGTATTCTTATAAATTATTGTTCTAAATTTCTTACTAAGAACCTAATTAAATAACTGATACATCAAAAAAAAAAGAACTTATGAGCTGAGACCTGGTGAGGAATGCTGGCCGGGGAAAAAGACAAACTTGTGTAAAGGGCAAAGTTCTTACCACTAATTAATAACTATAAAGTTAAAATTAACTAATATTCACTCAATGGTCCCTAAACCACTAAATTTGGAATCAGAAGGACAAAAAACTCACCTCCTCCAATTGCTATCTATATAAATGTTAGAAAGTTCACAAGTTCTAAGAGTCACATTTCCTCCTAGGCATAGTAAAAGTAACACCCTCCCTCATGAGCAACTGTCATGACATAGCTATACACAATAAAACAAATGGTATCTAAAATAAGGATTCCATGCCAAGAAATATTGTAATTATATTCCATATATTTTACTGAAGAATCCAGGGAACACATCATATATCCTATAGAAGTTTCTGTTTGTTTCTGTGATGCTGGGGATCGTGTGCTACATTGAGTTACACCCTCTGCTCCTCAACTGACGTTCTGATTTGCATCCTTGTTGAACTGATTGGAAAAGGGGTCCTTGGATATTGCAGCACTTAGAAGAAAGGAAAGTGGCTAACAACGTTAGCTTTAGAGGCAGGTAAGCCCCACTCAAACTTAGCTCATACGCATGAGTTCAGTGACCTTGGATGACATCCAAGTGATAGAACTAAGTCAGGACTCAGTGAGGTTGCTGCCTACCACCAGGCCTCCTGGAGGGGAGCGGGACCGTAGCTGGCACCAGCAACTCCATCTGAACCCTTTTTCTCCACTCAAGACAAATCTAGAATAGCTTAAAAGTTGAAATATTCTCTCTCTCTCTCTCTCTCTCTCTCTCTCTCTCTCTCTGTGTGTGTGTGTGTGTGTGTGTGTGCTTATTTCTGGTGCTGAGGATTAAACCTGGGCCTTCTACATGCTGGGCAAGTGTTCTATGCCCTTAGTCCTTTCTCTCTTTTAAAAAGAAAGAAAAGGGAAAAAATATGTATGAGATGATCTTTGTCTAAGGAATAAGATTTTTTTTTTATTTGTTTGCTTGTTGTGTTTGTTTGTTTCTTTATTTATTTATTTTGTGGCTGGCTCAGCCTGCCCTGGTGGTGGGGCTGGCGCAGCATGTGGTGCCGGGGATCGAACCACAGTCCCTACAGTTGCCTGAGCTTTCCTAAGCAGGCGCTTTAGACCACTGAACCATCTCGCCCGGCCCCAGGAATAAGAATTTAAACAAAATATTTTTTCTTCTGTGTTACCTAACAGAAAAAAAAAAAAATCCCAGAAATAAAGTTACCAAATTCTATGAAATATAACTAGAAACAAAAAAATTCTGACTCTAAAATCACCTTAGAAGCTTCAGGTTTTTCTACCTAAAACCTCACTCAAATTCTAACAAAATATAAGAAAAGACAGCAATAATAATTTTGTCATTTGAGAATATAAAGTGTTTTCTGGTGTCCTTTCTCTAAACATAGCTGCCAAAGCTGTTTTTATTCCTTGGCTGAGTTTGAGAATTTCCAGTAGAGGAGCCTAATGTCAGGTCCTTCCACAATAGTTATTTTCTTTTACCATACTAAGAAAAATACAAAATTCACAATTTGAGACAAAGCAACCACTTCTTTTCCTTAGAAGTTTGTTTCTCCTTTAGAAATGTGAGATCAAAAATAAATATTTACTGAGCGAGCAAAGGTCAACACAGTGCCTATGTTCAGACATGGCAACAAAGATTAGCAGACGACAAAAGCTATTTGCAGGCATAACCTTAAGTAGAAAAAAGGCAGGGCTGTTCTCGCCCAAGATCTAAGCCATTGCCATTTTCTTCTACCTTTGTAATCATTCTGCACCATGCCAACCATCAAAGACCAAGGCAAAAGACTCACAGCTAAGACTTCTGTGAAGCAATCGTGCATCTCAACAGTAGGCTTGATGGTTTACAGGCTACCAAGAAAGACAGTCAATTTTAAATATCATTAAATAACCTACTTTCAAGATACCAACACATATTAATTAATTCACCTTCTCAGCCCACTGTGAGGTAACTTTCATCAAATCCATTTGTTGGGGAAACCTGATCAAGGAGAATAATAATAGTGGTTTCTATTTACAAAACACCTTCCTAAAAAGAACTCCACCTGTTTATCCTCTCAAGCTTCTCACATTCCTGTGAGGTAGGTGGCATTAGTGGCTTCCTTGGTAAGCCTGCACTTTCCCACTAGTCAGGACATACTGCCTGGGGTTGACGCTGGGCTTGGACTCACTCAAGTCTGAACTGCACAGAATTCAAATCCTGAACTTCCGGTTTTCTCAACCACCATCTTGCAGGGCATCCCATTCCAAAGAGGCCTGGGGTCATTTGTGTTGTTTAGGCTCATATGCTCATTGTTTATAAAGCATATTGTTATCATTTCTCTAAATTGGACTCTGTAAGTTTTGTCTTGATGCCTCAGAGCTACTTTTTTTTTTTTGTTTACTGTCTGTGCACTGGCATTGTAAATGATGTCATCAGGAATGTACAAAACTCCCAAGACAAAGCTGCAGGGCCAATCAAAGCAGCTCACTTGGGGAAGACTGCATTTCTTCTTTTCTTTCCTTTTAAGTAGCTGACACACAAAAAGATGACTCATTAAGCTCAAAAGAGGTGACACTGCCATGGAAGGGCTTCTTATGCAGCCAGCCACAAAGAGCCCAGAGTGGCAGTGCGAGGCCTCCTCTTCTGTGCGTCCTCCTCCAGGCGGAATGTGCATTTGTGTGACTACAACACAATTCTAATCTCCCCTGAAAGACGGCTCCTTCCGTGTGACAGGCTCCACAGTGGCCTGAGTGCCTGCCTCATGTTGCCCATGCCGTTAACATGCTGAAATACCAGACGCCTTTAATCGCTCCTTTTTGAGACGCTAAGATGAGACAGAGCAGCGAAGCTGGAAAGAGCTCCAGAAAGGCGGCGGCCCAAGGGCCCACACTCATTCTCATGGGCCCAACTGCTTTGTGTGCTGCTCACTTATGTGTCAATTTGCAGGATTTTGGGGCATGAGAACCACAGAGCCGAGGGGTTCTGGCAGCCTCTCCATGTGACAGGCGAAGCCAAAGACATGTGGCCTTTGGGATATTTTGCATTCAGAAATGTTTTGTTTCAAACATGCCTATTTTAAAATATATAATTTTCCTATTTTGAGCACGTTGTATGTAAGCTGGCCACAGGAGTTCTGCCACATGAATTAGAAAAAAAAAAAAAAAAGAAGAAGAAGAAGAAGAAGAAAGGCAAAAGGCCCCAAATGAGCCCTCACCCTGCCAGTTGCCTCTCTCTGCCGGGGTCCACTGAGGTTATCCCAGGTGAGAGAAGTCTGAGTCCAACACACACCTGATATGAAGTCCCAGGGTACAAACAGATTTTGTCTGAGATTACAGACACTGAATCTTGTGTTTTATCACAATTACCTGTAAGCTCAGGGCCAGATAATAGTATTAACAAGACCCTGAGCTACACAATAGGACAGCTGGAAAAAAAATGCTGTACTCACCCCAAAGAATAGTGCTTTTAAAAGCTAACTCAATGAAAGAGAAAGAAAGAAAGAAAGAAAGAAAGAAAGAAAGAAAGAAAGAAAGGCTCTGAAAGTGCCTTTTCAAACAATATTTACTCTTACTGGGTTCCTGCTAATCAAACAAAACTTAGTCAAACGCTTTTCTGAAAAATACATTTGATGATTTCAGCTGTAATTGCATTGCTTAAAGTAAGGTACTTAAGAAAAAACATAGCTAATGGGATCAGTAATTTGGTAAGTTCAGATGTGTTTGGGAAAATCCCTCCTCTCTTTGATAAATCATTAAAATTCTGCTCAGGTAAATGTGTTTTGACTTGAAATTCCAATCATAGAATGAGCTATTTCCTAAGACCGCTGGGGAGGAAAGACAAGGGTGAGCCCCCCACAGAAAGATGACCCAAGATTAATTTATAAGGGTAACTCCACTCCTCATTAAGCACATCACACTGCTGAATTTAAGGGCAAGAACTCACCCAGATCCTCAACATCAAATAAAATTTCCTTCATTCTTAAAATACCAGTTTTTAGAAAGTGGGTTACATCTTGCTCTATAGAACCAAAATGTAGAAACCATGGTATCAATCACAAAATTAACCTTGGACACAATCAGAATTTAAGGACAAAAGGATTCAGGGAAGACTTTAATCAGTCATCCTTTTTTTCATTCATGAAAGGGAAAAAAAACACATAGTGTCTCTCACATGGTAAGAGTTCAATAACTATTTGTTGAACTGGATTCTTTCCTCCCATTTATTTTAAAATTTATTCTGCTACTTAAAGCAGACCATTCATTCAACAATTGAGCACTTCACTTGGGCCAAGTACTGTGCTCAATTTTAGAGATACTGAGAGAAAAAGTCTGCCTGCGTGGCTCCCATTCTAATAAGGAATGGACAATAACCAAATATCCTCGCAGACGGACAAGGTAACTGTGATAACATGGCGAGGGTATACGCAGGACAGTGAAGTAGAGAGGCTCAGGGTCCTGTCTCTTCCAGCCCACTGCTACTACTTATAAAAATTTCAATTACTGAGCCAGTGAGATAGCTCGGCAGACTAAGTGCCTGCTTAGGCAAGTGCAGGCACCAGGGTTCAATCCCTGGCACCACATGCTGTGCCAGTCCTGCCTGAGCCAACCACCAAGACCAGACATGGTGGCACACGCCTATAATTCCAATGCTGGGCAGACTGAAACAGGACGATCACTACAAGTCCGAGCTGCACAGTGAGACCCTGTACCAAATACATTAAAATTTTTTGCAATTATTTATTCAGCTTCCTAAAGTTAGTAAGCAATTTCTGCATTCGCTCAAAAAAAAAAAAAAGTGATCCCAGCATTGGAGAAAAGATTTTACAATGCTTCAATACAGAAATGGTAAGGTATGTCAAAAATTTCAAGAGTTATTTTTGAAATAAAACTGAAATCATCTCCTGCAGTTTATTTTGTAAAGTAGGAGTGGCTAAGGCTCAGAAATGACATGCCTTAGAACTCATATTCTTACTTGCTCCAACGAAATCTTACAGAGCTTAAAAATCCTTGGAAAGGTGGAAGAGAGCCTGGACTAAGTGTGCAGGCACAACGCTGCGTGCCAGTTCTGTCAGTGTGCTCCACCTTTGCCTATGGCATGCTTCCTGCGGTGACACTTTACATCCTGGCCTTGCTCTATAGTACCGAGGAAGGGGCGGGGAGATGGCAAGAAGAGATGGTTCTAGGTACATGTTCATAACTATTTGTAAATGACTAGTTTTGTTTTTTGCAATACTGGGACTTGAACCCAGGGCTTTTCTCACTCTTGGCAAGAACATTATTGCTCAGCTCCATCCCAGCCCTTCTCATCTTATTTTGAAACAGGGTCTCGCTAGCTGGGCGTGGTGGTGCATGCCTGTAATCCCAGCACTTGGGAGGCTGAGGCAGGAGGACTGGTGTGAGTTTGAGACCAGCCTGGGCTACAAAGTGAGCTCAAGTCCAGCCTGAACTGCATAGTGAGATCCTGTCTCAAAAAAGAAAAAAGAAAAAAAGAAAGAAAAAGAAACAGGTCTCACAAAATTGCCCAAGCTGGGTTCAAACTTTACATGCTCTTGCCTCAGCTTTCCCAGTGCCAGGCTTTACAGCTGTTATGCCACCACAGCCAGCTTAAAGTACTGCGTTTTATACATTATAAATTGAGTTCCCAAAGGTTTAGAAAGGCAGCATGCCATCTATAAAGTTTTATTTTGTTTCCTTCTACAACAACCACAATAGTTTCATATCCTAAGATTTCTGATAACTTACCATAAATAATAATGTGTCCTAGTATATGATTGGAAGGTTCACTGATTATATGCAAATAAAAATAAGTATATCAGGATTCATCCAAAAGCAAAGAATAAAGTCATACTTGGCAATCAGAAAGTTAATTTCTTGTTATGGTATCAACAAATACAAAAAAGATAAATAAATAAGACTAACAGCACTTAAAGAGCTTTCCACATAGAATCCTCCTGTGTCAGAACCTTTGCCAGAACTCTGACTGTATCAACCCCAGGGCTGGAAGGGGCTCTGTCAGGACTGCAGGGTGTGGGCTCAGGCTGGGGACACTGAGGAGCAGACAGGAGCAGACACGCGGAGCAGAGCCGTTGGAAGGCTGCAAAAGGAGCTAGCAGAGCTCGGGAGAGCTAAACACAGCACAGGTGTGACCCTCACAGGGCACAGAGCAGGGACTGTCTATGGGTGTATTACACATTTTAATAAAAATATAGCAATAGTCACAGCAGCTAATATTTACTGAGCAGCGACATAGGCTCTGTAAAAGGCGACAGGTCACTATTCTTACTCTCTCTACACAAAGCGGACACGATGTGGTAGCCAAGGCTGTGCTCTACATGCATATGTGCCTGACATAAGTTCTACCATTCTCCATATTTTGTAAATGGGATAAAACACCGAGAGGTTAAGTAACTTCTTCAAGGTCACACAACTACATCCATTATTGTCAATAAAAATTGTTTTTTTATTCTCCCAGACGGTTTGGGTCTTCCTCATTGTCTGCCTCTGAGAATGAGTCCAGGGGCAAGAGGGGATTGGAATTTTACATCTCTGATCCATCCTGATTCCTAGGCGGTCCCCTTCAGGGTAAAACACTCAGAGAAGACCTGCTTTGGAAGTTGCTCATGATATTATTTTTAAAATCTTTTTGAGACAGGGTCTCCTTGTGCAGCTCATACTGGCCTTGAGCTCACTTTGTAGCCCAGGCTGGTCTCAAACTCACACCAATCCTCCTGCCTCAGCCTGGCTAGTGCTGGGATTTCAAGCATGTACCACTACATCTGGCTGTAGCTGGTGGCACGTATAGCATTCACTTTAATCACATGGGCTTGCAGCGGATTGTAGGATTAGAATTCAGTTTCACCATTTACTAGTTATTTAGAATCTTTGTGCTGCAGTTTCTTCATCTGAGAAATGGCCATAATAACTGGTAGAAGAAAACCTATTTTCATATGCATTCAGGTAAGTAAAGCACAATGATACCTGGTACATAGTAAGTTCCCAGAAAGTGGTCGCTATTGCTGTTGGTGCCTCACATTTGGGGTATCCCACGGCCAGAGTATTCACACTCCATTTGGCATGGATCGATGAGGTACTCGCATTGGGAAAGCAGGGTATAAAAGGTGAGCACCATAATTACTGTTCCAGAAACTCCCTCACAGCTAATGGACTACTGAAAGCTTCCTCCTTAATAGCGATGCAAGGACTGCAGCTGGGAGCCCATCCATCAGCTTCTGTTTGTTTGTCTTTTTGGTGGAGAGGGAAAAACACAGACTGTGCCATCTGACAAACTGAGCTTTGAATTCCTGCTTTACTAGGCCATGTGACCTCTCACAAATTGGTATGCCTTTCTAGGCCTCAGTTTCCTAGTGTAAAACCAGGAGATGTTAAGTACCAAGCAACACTAGAACTGGTACTAACTTCATACAGAGGCTGCAAAGAGTAAGCAAGATAAGACACAGTGCCTGGCACAGCATATAGGGAAGTTTGTTTGTTTGTTTGTTTGTTTTTAAATCATGGCATTAAAAACAAAACAAGAAACATTACCAATGTATAAAAAAAAAAAAGAAAAAAAACCACTGTGACTGTAAGAAAAAAAAAAGCAACTATCTAATTATTCCCCTAAAGGCACAGTCCCTAAAGGAAAAAGGCAATCTCTGGTTTCCCAGCGTTATGGACCATGTGGAGCGATCACCAGCGCTGGGCAGAAGGAGCCGGTTGTGCTGACGCAGCCAGCCAACTCGGAGCAGAAGGGAAAGCTGGACTCAACCAAAGCAGGCGGAGTGCAAAGGAAGCCTCGCGCTGTCGCGCACGTAGGTGGTGTGATTCGCAAACCTGGGACCAGGACTGGTTGCCCTCAGCCCCAGAAAGTTCTCTACACCCTGTCAAATACAGACACATCTCCGCCTGCAGCAGAGGTCTCCAAGGAGTGGATGGCTGGAAAGCGCCCTTGGGTTTTACGGCACAGGTGCCGCCTTATTTCGGTCTCATCGGCAAGCCCAGGGCCTCTTCCAGCCCGGCATTAATGCCGTTTCCTCCCTCCCCTCTGATGACTGCAGTCCAGCTCCACAGAGCTCTTCTTTCGTGATGACTTGAAGACCCCAAGCCCTGCTGGGCCGCGATTAGTAGTTCTTCATCCACAGTCAGTGGTGGAAAGGATCAGTTTACCCTGCGAGATGGAAGGTGGTTTTCTTCACTGACTGTTAAAAAGCCAAATATAATCTCTGGCTAGCAGATAAGAAACACCATAGAAAGTTACTGTGTAGTTTGTATCTAGTTGTCCCTCCCAAAGCCTCATGTAAATCATGGGGCTGGCAAGCAGGGCCTCCAGGGGCGTGGCCAAGAGAGGTGGGAAACTGATGGCACACACTGTCAGAGGTTCCCCACCCGCAAGGCGGCGGTCTCTGGAGGCACGGAGGGAATCATCCTGGACAGTGGTGCAGTATCTTGAGGTCTTGTTATGTAATTCAGGTTGCTTTAAACTATAAAACCTCCAATAACTGTGAGCTAAATAAACCTTTCCTTCCCTAAGCTTGCGTATCAGGTATTTGTCCCAGCAACAAGAGAAAAGTAACTAAGACAGTTACTATATACGTATCCCTCCCTGTAATTTATATTGGAACCCCAAAAAGAGGTTCTAGATACATTGTCAAGTTACTCAGCTTTAACTTTTTGTTTGTTTTGTTTTACCCAATGCGGGCTGGGGAGATAGCTCCGTGGCACAAGTGCCTGCCTGACAAGTGCAAAGTGGTGAGTTCAAACCCCAGTCCCAGGAGGGAATGTTTTACCGAATGCCAAGGCTTTCCAGTCTCTGCAATTTTCCTTTGTCTGAACACATTGTCTTCCCAGGTTTGCACAAGCAGGTGACTTTAAAATTTGCAAAACAAAATACATTTTTAATATCCACATATATGCCAGCGTAGTGGCACACATCTGTGATCCCAGCACTTGGGAGGCTGAGGCAGGAGGACTGCTGTGAACTGGAGGCCAACCTGGGCTACAAAGTGAGCTCAAGGCCAGCCTGAACTATATAGTGAAATGCTATCTCAAAAAGACAAGAATTGAGGGGCCAGGGAGACAGCTCAGTAGAATAAGTGCTTGCCTGGCAAGTGCAGGGTCCTGAGTTCAATCCTCAGTACTGCAAAAAAAAAAGACAGGAATAAATAAAATCTACATGTGTGTAAAATCAGAAAGTACAATCTAACCTATAGGGAGTATTTAAAAACGACAATTTAATTGGTCATTAAATTGACACAACACTACTTCCCAACTAAAAACAAACACATTTCATCAGTTACAGGGTTTGATAAACCATAAGGAAGACAGAGAATATGTGACTTTACATAGGGCAGCATAGGAGTCGCAAAAGTGACTATGACATTTAAACGTGCATCAGAGACCAAGCATGGTGGGATAACAGTCCCAGCACTTGGGAGGCTGAGACAGGAGGACTGCCTTGAGTTTGTGCCTACCCTGAACTAAGTTTCATTATAGTGAAATTTGTCTCAAAAAGCAAATACACACACACACACACACACACACACACACACACACAGAGCACCTGAGGCATCTGCCAAGAATTCAAGTATTGTGTGAGTAGCTGGACTCTATAAACACTGGGGCTTTATTAAATGATGTGTGACTTTCATTTTTTTACTCTGTTTTCCAATTTTTTTAGAACACTGCCACTCAGTCTTCTACCTAAGCTACTTAGGATGAAAAGGCAACTTGGACTCACCAAAGCACCAAAATAGCAACTATGCCAAGGCTTTGAGACACGTAATTCAAGTAGCAAACACCAAAGGAATTGGACAATGTACAGATATTTTATAGGTTCAGTGAGTACAGCATAAAATACACAAAAATCTTGCCATGTGCAGTGTTGTGTGATCCCAGTGTTCAGGAGGCTGAGGAAGCGAGTGCCATGGTGCTAAGGTCAGCCTGAGCTACATAGTAAGATCCGATCTCAAAAAACAAAGAAAAAAACAAACATGAAAATCTTCAACAAAAGCCTACATATTGCTAGACATTGACATTATTATGCAATGGATACACAATTATTTGTAACGTAACTATGTCCTTTTGGCTGCTAAAAAAGGAGATAAACTGTTCCCCCACCTCCCTGTACTTGTCTACCTATGCCCATGTTTCTTTCAGAGATATAGAAGCCCTTAGACTTGGTGGAAAAATATTCAACTTCATAAAAGAAATACCCACTAAATCTACTTTGAAACTATTGCTTTATAGATTAAACAAAGTCCAAAAGTGTGATCTATTTTGTTGGCAAGATTGTAGGGAAACACATTCTTTTATAGTGTTGGTGGCAACGTAAGGTGATGCAAACCCAAACAAGGTCAATTCAGTGGTATCTATCAGTATTTTGCATGTGGGGCTTGCTCGATAGTTCAGTGGTATAAAGTGCTGCTTGCGCAAATGCAGTCAGGCACAGGCGACCATGCTTCGATCCCCAGCCCCACAGCCTCACCGGACCCGCCTTAACGCAGTCTGAACTGGCAAAGAAAAAAAAATTTGCATGCATATAACCTTGACCTAACAACTTAACTTTGTAAAACATATCCTTGCAGATGTACTTGTAAAAGAACAAAATTGCAGGCTATTTATTGAGGCATATTTAGTAATAACAAAAGAATGCTAAAAACAACTCATGTCTACCAACATACCCCACTTGATCTTAGCCAAATGGATTGGCGCAGCATGTGGTGCCAGGGATAGAACCACGGATCCTGCCCTTACCTAAGCTTGCCTAAGAGGTGCTTTAGACCACTGAGCTATCTTGCCGGTCCTTTAATTTTTTAAAAATCTTTTATTTATTTATTATTTGGTACAGGGTCTCACTATGCAGCTCAGACTCATAACGATCCTCCTGTCTCAGCCTCCCCAGTGCTGGATTACAGGCGGGCACCACCACATCTAGTTTTGTAGCCAGCACAGCATGCCTGGTGTTCCAGGACTGGCTTGGAAAGTGGTAATGGGGATTGAACCCAGATCCTTGCACTTGCCAGGCAGGTACTTTGACCACCAAGCTATTTCCTTAGCCCTACAAATACCTTTTAAAAAGAATGGGGGAGTTCTCCTGTTCCAGAAATTAGAGATATGTTAAAATTTAAAAGCGTGCAGATGGCATTGGCATGGTGTTGCACAGCTAACAACCCTAGCTCTCTGGGAGGCTGAGGCAAGAGGATCTCAGGTTTGAGCCCAATCCAGGAACTTTAGTGACTTTACCAGACTCTACCCACCCCACCCCCAAAAAAAAAAATTAAAAGTACTAGAGATGAAACAAATAAAATTTTTTAAAAAGATATAAAAAAAAAAAAAGTACTGGAGATATAGTTAAGTGCGAAGACCCTGAACTCAATCCTCATCACCAAGGGGGGAAAAAAAATGCACTATATTCTCACTATGTACCTATAAAACCGAAGGATATACAGGAAGGCCAAAATGAGGAATTACTTCTGGGAGACTAAAGACAGCTGGGAACACAGCAGACCTGAAGAAAGGAATAGGAATGTGATGGGAAATGAGGGTGAGATTAAGCTGGCTGGGGTGTAAGCATGACCTGTTAACTATACGTTCCCAGAACACACGAGCAAACAGTTCCCTTAGCCTGTCCCTGGACCTCTCTCCAGAACGCCAGCTGGTTTTCAACAGGATGGACTAGATCTGGTGTCAGCCTGAGGTGTGGGATTCTAGCACTGCCTCTCGGGGCATCTCGAGATTTGGACAGCATCTAAAGATGCAGACACACATCACGCCCACTGTTGTTTCTTCACAGTAGCTCACTCAGCTCTCTCCCGCTGGCCTCTCATTGCTTTTTGTCCTTTCAAACTGCCCAAGCTTGCTCTGCAAAGCCAGTTTCTCCTTCACTCTTCACCTTTACATTCTTAAGTAAATTTAGCCACTGCTTTTGCTCATTTTGTTCAATTCTTTGTGACAAGAAGAACCTGAAATCTAACTCCAGAGGGAGAGGCAAGCAATCCAGAACCCGGTACTGTTCAGTTGATGAGCCACTTTTAGAAAGAGCAATTTGATAACAGGAGATTTGTTTGTTTGTTTGTTTTGGGATTGGGGATCAAACTCAGCACTCCCTGCTTGCCAGGCAGGCACTTAAACTGCTGAGCTACTGTGGACCATCCATTTGGGCCCCCCTCCTGTCCCTCTCTCAGACAGGAGCTTTCTGCTCCTCAATAAATATGTTCTGCTCATCTAAAAAAAAAAAACTACTGAGCTATCTCCCTGGCCCCATAGAGGAGATGTTTTATTATAATATTTTTTAAAGTTTCAAATCAAGTCTCCAAGGGCCAGGGAAATATCTCCATGGCACAAGTACCTTCCTGGCAAGTGCAAGGTCGTGAGTTTGAACCCCGGTCCCACCAAAAAAAAAAAACAAAAAAGAGAAAGAAATCAAGTCTCCATATTGCTAGTTCACAAAGTTTAATCAGAATTGTTTTTCATGTAAAAATGGGTATGGGAGGGCTGGCCATATAGCTCAGTGGATTAAAGTGCCTGCTTAGGCAGATGCAGGGACCAGGGGTTCACTCCCTGGGCTTGCCCTGCCCACAGGCATGCTGAGATGGCAATTGAGACTGGATGTCGTGGGATGTGCCTATAATCCCAGTGCCTAGGAGGCTGAAAACTGGAGGATCACTATGAGTCCAATCTGTGTAGTGAGACCCTGTACTAAATACATTAAAAAAGAATGGGTATGCTATATTCAAACAATGGCTTATGTAGAAAAAAGAGAGGGAGAGAGAGAGACATTAACAACATAGTTAAGGCCTCGTATGTCTACTGTCAAGTGAAAGAAGCCCATCTAAAGAGTTTACACACTGTACAACCCCAACTACAGGACATTCTAGAGGCAAATTTAGAGGTAGTAAGATTAGGGATTGATTAGGAATGAGGGAGAGGGATGAATAGGTAAAGGAGGATGTGTGTGTGTGTGTGTGTGTGTGTGCGTGTGTGCATGTGAAGGATTGAAGCTAGGACCTTGCACATGCTAGGCAAGTGATCTACTGGTAAGCTACACTCCCAGTCTTTTTCTAAAATTTTATTTTGGGACAGGGTCTTGCTGAACTTCCCAGTCTGTCCTAGAACTTGTACTCTTTCTGCCTCAGCCCCTAGAGCAGCTGGGGTTACAGGTGCACACCAACATTCTGGATGCAGAGCTTCTAGGACAATGGAACTATTATATTTGATTTTATGTTGGCGAATACATGGTGTTATCAATGGTCCAAACACATAAGACTTGCTCAACACAGTGAATCCTAATGTAAAGCCTTTTGTTAATCATAATTTATGGATATTAGCCGATCAATTTTAATAAATGTGCCACACTAATGCAAGATTTAAATAACAAGAAAATCTTCACAGGGGAGAGCAAAGGTAGGTATAAAGGCACTCTGTACTATCTCGATTTTCTGTAAGCTTTCAACACTCCTCTAAAAATTAAACTTAGGGCCAGCGAGATAGCTCAGCAAACTAAGTGCCTGGCAAGTGCAGGGACCAGGGTTTGATTCGAGGTCCAGCATGCCGCCCCAGCCCCGCCCCCAGGGCACACTGAGCAGGCGAAGGAGTCCCAGCATGGTGGCGCACACCCGGAATCCCAGCGCTGAGGAGGCTGGAAACAGAGCTCAAGCTGTGTAGTGAAACCCTGTACCAAATAAATAAAATAAAAAACAAAATAAAAATTAAGCTTATGAATGCTTTATAAATGTGTATGTGTGCCTATGTACCAGGTTTTGTTTTTTTCTTTTTTTGTTTCTTTTTTGAGACAGGGTCTCACCATGCAGTTTAGGCTTGCCTTGCACTCTCCATGTCAAGCTGGCCTTAAACTCTCCATAATCTGTCCCAATCTCGAGTGCTGGGATTACCCACATGCACTATCATGCCTGGCAAAAGTTAGCAGGAATTCTTCCTAAGGCTGTTGGAACAATTCACAAAAAGAACTCTGCAAGGAAAACGCTTAGCTCAAGGCCTATTATAAAAGGAAAGGTCGGGGCCAGGGAGATAGCTCTGTGAAACAAGTGCCTGCTTGGCAAGTGCAAGGTTGGGAATTCGAACCCTGGTCCCACCAAAAAAGAAAAAAAAAAAAAAAAGGAAAGGTCAAAATATTAGCTGTCACTATGATAAACTGATTATTCGCGGAATGACTAGTTTGACACTTCAAGTTCCAAGGTTATTAATTCCACTACCAGCATTTGATTAATATCCCCATAGGACCCCAATCTCTCATATCCGAACAGCCCCACTTTGACCACAGCCCACATTGCCCACACACTTCCGACTTCTTCACTCCTCAGTGCCATTTTCCTCCCACTGGGCCTTACATTGCACGCTCGGGCCCTCAAACTCCGCCTCGCTACAACCTGCCCATCCCACCTGGACCCGTTCCCACTCAGAACTCGACCCCGCCTCCTCCTCAAACCCTAGCTTAACGCAACTCCACTTCTTCCCTTTCCCAGAGTTTAAGGGAGCTCCTACCCAGATACTCGTAGTCGGGTTGGGCTAGGCGTTCGGGACTCAGCATCCTTAGATCCGGGGAGCTTCCAGACTGTAGTTCTCCGGTTTCCGGAAGCCAGACTGCCAGCGCTCTCCGTTGCCATGGCACCCAGGCTGCAGGAGGGGAGATGCAGGCGGAGAGGGTGTCCCGCAAACAGTTTCCGTGCTGCAACGCGAAACCAGCCGAGAAAGTTCCGGGAGCCGTCGCTTCGCGGAGGTCGAGGCTTCTTGGAACTCTCATATTTGCTGAGGTGGTTTTAGATGGCTCTGAGATGTTGAATCCTTTTTTAATCTGTCATATTTCCTGATTTCGAAGAATTACTGTCAGCCGTACATATTCGCAATTTTGAATTTAGTAGCTGTTCCAGCTTTATATAGCTCTTACCCTAACTTGCAATATTTCCATCCGTGATCTCATAAACACCTAGATCCTAGAACCTATTTTATAATTTTATAAACCTTCTTTATCCCAAATTACTACGAAGTGCTTTCCCGTGCATTATTATACTGTGAATGCTTCTTGTGCCTTTTAGCCTGTAACAGGGCTGGACATCCAAAAAGTGCTCATTAAGTCTTCTGTGAGTTAATTCATTTCCTCTCAAATTCCTCTTTCTCTTAGACCATCTTCCTACTCCTATTCCCTTATTTTTTGATCTCTTTCCCAAGTGTCTTTCCTTCGTTTGTTTTTTTCCCTTCACTTCTGGAGAAGTGGGCAGAGATAAGGACACCTACTAAATGTTCTCCCTCATGCCAAACAGCTACTCTCTTCTGAGAGGACAGAGCACTTCCTGGTTTTCAGCCTCCCAGACGGCTCTCTTTTTGCTCCTCTCCACTTGCAATAGCAAGTCAAGGATCTGCAGCAATTGTGAGAGCTAAAACCTAGCAGAAAACAAGGCACTCAGCCCTCTCATTTTTAGTAAGTGTCCGCCCCCTTCAACATGGTGAGGTTTTGAGAAAAAGAATGAAAAAAAAAAAAAAATTGTACCATCAAAAGAGCAATTGGGAAACCAAGACCAAGAGACCACCTACACTGGGAGGAGAAAGAGAAGGTTCTTTTCTTTGTGTTGTGAGTGATCTATTCTTAGCCTTCCCCAGCAAAGAGCCTCAAACCTCCTAATTCTCCCTTTCCCTTAAAATTGTATATGTGTCTCAATTCTAGGCTCCTGTGAGTCACTCTTGAGTTTGGATGTGGTGAGGAGCAAAGGACAGAGCCCAATGAGGAGCAGTGTTGAGTATTTTGAGGTAATGATTTTACTAATTTGGAAGTGGATATGAAGTCCTGCAAGTTTGTCTAAAAAAATACTGCCTTCTACCCAGCCTTCCCTCTCCTCCCTTGCTACTTGAGGGTGCAGGAGTTTTGTAAGTTTCATATCTGTGATTTATTATTCTATTGAGGTAGAATAGTAATTGTTTTTGTTTGTTTGTTGATACAGGGTCTTGCTACAGAGTTCAAGCTGGCCTGCAACTCATAATGCAGCTCGGGCTGGCCTTGAACTTGTGGCATTCGACGTTCTGCCTCAGCCTCCTGAGTGCTGTGATTACAGGCATGGGCCACCACGCCTAGATTTAGGAGAGTAATTATTTTTTTTATTTTTTTTTTAATTTTTAACAAGAAATAACAATATGATAGTTTCAAAACACATTAGTAGTGCATTCATAATAATTGATACATTGAATATTGTTGTCCTCATAGTAGTTATACAGAGCACAGTGTATAGACATGATAAATTTTCTAATCTATATTAGTAGGGGAGGAAAAAAAGAAAAGAAACAACAATAAAAAATTTTATCTTCTCTTTGTACAAAGAGGGAGTAGTTGTATATATAGTCCAACATTCCATAATTGTGGTGGGATACCGGTGAAATGGGCAATGTTGGAGGCTGTTGGTGTAAGCCTCTTACAGCTCATCATATTGATCTAGCTCTGCGTTCTATGCCTTGTAATTAAGCTTTTCTGCTGGGTGATCGAGGGCAAGTTAAGGCCAGACCTGTATAATAGATCATTCATCTTTTTTATCTTAGGAGAGTAATTATTAAAGATCATTTTACTTTATCCCCAAACAATCTGAAGCTATTTGGAGATAATTTCATATGTCCTCATGAAAACTGTCAAAGGCACTTCTCCCTTTTCTAAGTAGGGAAACTGAGGCATGGGTCACAAAAACAACTTATCTGGTATGATGCCTCCATCCAGTCAGTAGGAGAGCTGGAACTCTATCTCAGCTATCCCAACATCCAGATTAGTGGCCTAACCACTAAACCACACAGCCTCTTTTTTTAGGGGTTGTTGGCCTGATGTTTACTTATTTATTTTTCATTTTGCTTTGCCCTGCTAGCAATTAGGAGCTCCCAGATTAAGAAAAAAAAAAAAAAAAGGAGGAGAATTTTGAGTTCAGGGTGAACATTTGACATAGTCTTATTTGCCAAGCATTATCCTGGGTCTTGGAGGGTACTGCTGCTGGGGTTAGTGTGGTGAGGCCGGGAACCCACCCCAAGAATATAGCTTTGTTCAGGCATTAACCCATTTGTGGTTATAATAATGATAAGTTTCAGCACCAGTGGCGCCTGACTGTTAATGACTCAAAGCAAGCTAAATAAGAACAAGATGTCATCTTTGGACCAATTTGAAGGTTTTTCCTACAGTTCTATCCCATCCATAAAAACCCTAAGGACCATTATATTTAGTCAGTCTTCTACTCTGATGTCCTGGACAACCTATAGAGGGGGAGGACTTAGCACTGGGTAGGCAGTTGCTAGGGGAAAGCTTCAGGAAGATGTGTGGTTTTGCAGAAATAACAGGTGGCTTTCTTACTCACTGTGTTTTGCTTCTTTACATTTTTCTGCATTCTTAAGGTTTTCTGTAATGGGCACGCACTATAACCTGAAAAAAAAAACAAGCCAATGAGTGGCACGCAAGTCTTTAAAATATTTTCAGGAAGATGTGATGATTTTCCAGATGTGTTTGTTTCTCTCAAAATAAGCACTACTTTTAGATTTTTCTCTGGTCACAGATTACGTAATAGCAGATTCTGGCAACATACTGGTTGTGGAGGAAATTTTTCAGTAAAACATAAACATCAGTCTTAAGAAAAAGGGAAATACTCAAAAGTTCTTAAAATCAAACGTATTTATGTGATCTTATGTGAAGGTTCATGAAAGAAAAAGTGTCAGCCTACAATTTAAAAAGATTTTCAGGCTACTAAATCATGATTTTACATTTCTAAAAATTTATCAGTACAAAAGGGCCAGCCAGATAGCTCAACAGACTAAAGCGCCTGCTTAGGCAGATATGGGGACCGGGGTTCCATTCCTGGTGGGGTGTGCTGTGTGGGTCCCGCCCCCACAGTGCACTGAGATGGTGACTGAAACTGGTTGCTCATCTGTAATCCCAGTGCTTGGAAGGCTGAAAACAGGAGGATCACTACAAATCTGATCTGTGTAGTGAGACCCTGTACTAAAATGCATAAAAAATAAAAATAAAAATTTACCAGTACACGTACCCAGGCAAACTAATAAATCAGAAGAAAAATCCATAATCCTGAGAGAAAGAAGCAGTTGATATGAAACTAATCAAAAGTAGATGAAGGCCAAGGATGTAGCTCACATGTAAAATGGTTAGTGTTTACCCAACATGCTGAGGCCCTGGGTTCAATTCCCAGCTTAGGAAAAAAAAAAGTAGCATATTCAGTGCAGGGCTATGACATAAATAATGGAAACATCGGGCTCAGAATAATGAAAAAAACCGTTCGTGATAGAGAATATGTTGATATTTTAATTTATCAGATTAGTTTCTGATTTAATAAACAGAAAATGCATAGAAGTCTTAAATCTTTGGCTCTGCAGAGAACTTGTTAAGAGGTTGATAGGGAAGAAAA
This sequence comes from Capromys pilorides, assembly GCA_004027915.1. NCBI lineage: Eukaryota > Metazoa > Chordata > Mammalia > Rodentia > Capromyidae > Capromys > Capromys pilorides. The sequence continues at coordinate 78,752 of PVKN010000115.1, read as the reverse complement.
TCCTCCCTATGATTGAAGACTACAGAGAAGCAAACATGAATGTGCTAAATAGCTTTAGACCTCAAGGAAACAAAAAAGAGTAAGTACAGGCTGAATTATTGCTACAAAACAGGTTCAAGAAAACTAGGACACGCTTTTATCAACTCATCAAGCAGAAAAGATGCTAGCGGCAAAGTGCCTACTAAGAAATGCAGGTCATGAAATTCATGCCGAGCTGCTGGGCTCTTCTTTAAAAACTTACCTTCCCCGCGAGCAAAACAGGAACGAAGTAGAAAGCCACTCTCTGGGGCCAGCATGTTTCTATTAAAAATGCTAGCTGTAGGAAAGTCATTGAGAACTGTCAGGACTCGACAGAACACAGTTTGAGGAAATCTGTAAATAAAAAGAGCATTTTCACAAACTTTGGACTGTAAAGAATAACCAAGGCAGTATAAGAAAATGATTAAGAGGAAATGGCTTAAATTGAACTGGAGCTCAAAAGCAATTAGGGGTTGGGGAGATAGCTCAGTAGAATAAGCGCTTGCCTGGCAAGTGCAAGGTCCTGAGTTTAATCACCAGTACCACAAAAAAAAAAGCAATTAAATAGTTGTAGCTGCTTATTTTATATTTTCAAATACTGCAAAAGGTTGGGAATTACACTGTCATATAGTTTGAATGGTGGGAAGATTCTCTCATTCTTCTTTTCTACCCCATGAAATTTCATTACATCTTTCTCTGTCCTGAACTTTGATAAGCAGTTATGTCTATGTTTTATTATATTCTGAACTATTCCAGATTGTGATTTTCTTGTGGGCAAAGAATGTTTTCACTTCATCTTTAAATTCCTAGGGTCATGCATAGTATCTGGCAGAAGACAGGTATACAACAAGTGCCTGTTAAACGAATTTTCTCCCTTCTCAATAAAAGTCTAAGAAAAAAATATCATCCAATCCATAGACTTTATGGTGGCTCATAGTAATCAATTAATAAATGAATTCACTAAACAAAGAAACAAAATAAAGCCATGGCTGATGAGATAGCTCAGCAGTCTAAAGCATCTGCTTAGGCAGGCACAGGGGACCGCAGTTTGATCCCAGAGACAACATGTTGCGGCAGACCTACCCCTAGGGCAGGCTGAGCCAGCTCCCCCAGCCCCCCCAAAAAATGCTGTGTGTTATGGTTCACAAATGTTGTCTTAGCTGCTTGGGAAGCTGAGGAAGGAGGATCACTTGAGCTCATGAGTTCAAGAGCAGCCTGGTCAACACAACGAGACCTCACTTCAGGAAGGGAGGGAGGAAAGAAGGAAAGGAGGGAGGGAGGAAGGGAGGGAGTCAAAAATTAATTAGAAAATACACTTAAAATTGTGTGTGACAGACCATATTAAGAAATGCTACCCCCAAAAACTTAGGTCATTCAATAAAAGACTTACAGACAGTGCTGCATGTAGACAAGTTAAGAAAATTAGTTGAAGAGAATGAGATGGAAAAGTCGTCGTGGAGAATGGAAAAAGTATTAAATCAATTTAGGATATGACCTGGGAGTTCCCAACTTCAAAATCTTAAAACGAAACTCTGGAGTCACTGTGTTTATTTTTTCTCTCTCCAGCCATCCTCTAAATTATCCCAAGAGTTTATTCTAGCATTCAAGATCATCCGTGCTACTTCCATGCTTAAAAAGTGTTGCTGACTAGGATGTGCAAAATTCCTTAGCACACAGACACATAAATCTCCTCACAGTTTGGTCCCAGCATCTCCCAGCCATCTTGCCTCATTCTGACCACTTCCTGCTTCAGCCACACTTCCTACTCAGTGTTCCAAAGACACTGACCTCTTGCAGCGAGCATCCCCTCTCTGGCCTAAACCTCCTCCAGGTTTCTGCCTATTACGCGACACCTCCTCTAACACTGAAGCTAAACGTCACCATCTCTGTGAAAAGGAATACAAATGCCCAAGGAGTCAGTTGCCTCTTGATGTGATTTCAGGATTTGTTATATCATATTTACCTGAGTATTTCTCCTGGAGGCCTATGAGTTGTTTAAGACCAAAGAATAACTGTTATATACTTCTCTCTGGCCAGAAAGACAAAATAAATATTTACTGAAAGTTAGGATCAAAGTAAATGACTTAAGCTTGAAATTGGTAGAAATAAATCAGTTTTTAGCACTACTTACTGGTTGTTTATGAAACTTACCTAAAAGGGTGGATATCCACATATCTTCAAATGAGTTGAGATAAGTCCTGGGTGATAGGCCCATTTAGTCTTAAGAGAAACTAGACTTTTTTTTTTGTACAGGGGATCAAACTCATGACCTTGTGCTTTCCAGGCTGGTGTTCATGCTGCTGAGCCATCTCCCCAACCTGAGAAAATAGAATTTAGTGTGTAATGGTCCTGTAGTTTGGGGAAGGATACTGGAAGGCAACACTGTTTTTTATGGCCTACCCATTAGAGATGTCATCAGCAGTATAGGCCTAGAACCCATTGGATTTAGGCTCTGGGCTAACTTCCTAATTCTTTTGATCTTTGGAAAACATTTTCTTAAGGATCTTTAAGTTAACTTTTTAAGCTTTTCTTAGGAGAGTACAATGTCAGACATAATTTTAAAAGAACAACAGAATAGTTGTGAACACATTATCTGGGCCTTCTCTCTCTCCCTGGAGAAATATAATCCCAATTGCCTAACATCAGAGATATAAAAAGTAGAAAGTCAGGGATCAGGGATATGGCTCAGTGGCATAAGCGCCTGCCTGGCAGGCACTACATCCTGAGTGTGATCCCTGGTGCCACACACACAAAAAAGATAAATTGAAAATAAAAAAAGTATAACCCCTCCCTTATACTTTATAAGAACTCTTATAAATTTTTATTGAATAAAAATTAAAATATATAGGGAAGTTTTTAATTCAGAACAATTTTCGGCAACAGTTCCTTATTTAGCTTTCCATAATCTCCCATGTTCTTTTAGACACGCAAGACCTCTGATCACTCTTCCAACCTGATGACCACCATTCACTGTTCTTCCAACATGGTGGACACCATCAACCGTTCTTCCAACATGGTGGCTTCCATTGACATTTTTCCAACATGGTCGACACCATTGATCATTCTTTTAATGTGGTGACTACTATTATACCTTCGCTGATGGCAATCCATCCATCTAGAATGTTCCCCTTCCCCCATTTTTTTCCTTTTTTTATGTAAATTTTCCTCGCTTTCAATGTACACCTACCTTCGCAAACTTAAGGATCCTTTTCTGTTTGTTTCCATAAACAGAAGATTGAACTTCTTTCATGCTTCTATCATACTATCATTGCTTTTCAAGTCTTCCTCTTTGCCAGATGCAGGACATCTTAAAAATGAGAGACCCCGTCTTTCTCCTCTTTGCATTTCCCTGTCCCTTGCAGACTGTCTGGTTTTCATTCATTTCTTAAAAGTTTATTGAGCAATATGTGGCGGGCACTATTTTAAGAACTGAAAACCAAAACAAATAAGAGCCTCACTCCCTTCCTGTTTATTATCTAGTGTTTGGGATGTAAACAAATAAACATGTCACAACAAACAAGATTATTACAAAAAAAGTACCACGGAGAAGATAAAATAGGGGGAAGGCAGGGAGTGAGCACAAAGTAACTGTAGGGAGGTAAAGTGAGGCTTCTCAGGCTGCAGTGTAGGGCTGAGACCAGCCAGAGGGAGCATACAGGGAAACAGCACCCTAGGTGGGGGACACAGTACATGCACCGATTGAAAGACAGAAATGGCAGTGTGCTTCAGGGTCACAGAGAGTGGGGGGAAAGTGGGCTGCGGTCAGATCGTGAACCTTGAAGGCCATGGATGCAAGGATTTCATTCTAAGTGAGATGGGAAACTGTTGAAGGTTCTAAAGCACATTCGTGCTGTGCGCCGACTCCTCTTAAATATCAAACACACACCGTTCGTGTGGCTCCTTGATGCACATTTGTTAGCAATGGATCTTTGTTTCTTGATCTATTTATCTACCATTCGAACTATGTTATAGCTATTAAAATAGGATAAATATATACAGCTATTTGTAAAAAGCCTCTATTTCTTTGGGCAAATATTAAGAGATTAAAATGTTCTGGAAAGCCCTGTCTTTGGTAAGGTGAGGGAGCGGAGTCAGACACATACCCCAGATCCTAAGCTGAATAATGCTGCTGAGCTGGAGCATGAAAGCCATTGGCACTAGGCATGGTGGTGTGGAGGATGCAACTCAAGAAAGCACAGACATGCAACTTAGACTGTTACCTGAGGTGTCATCGTGCCAGTTTCCAGTGTTATATCTCGGAACCTACGTAAAATTATAAGCATTTTGCTCAAAGTTAACGACACCTTTCCATAAATCTGATGGATTCTTTTCTTATTCTTCCTTCTGCCTACAAGACCCTCTCAAGGGCTGGGGAGATAGCTCAGTGGCATAAGCAGCTGCTTGGCAAGAGCAAGGTCCTGAGTTCAATTCCCAGTAATGCAGAAAAGAAAGAAAGAAAGAAAGAGACGTCTTAGCCTGATGTCCCTTCCCTTTCCTTTTTTTTCATTTTGTACTGTTGGGGATCCAACTCAGGGTCTGAGCTAGGCAAGCTCTTTCCTATTCATGATACCCCCATGATGACTATTATTCAGCTTAAGTGTCTGTAAAAGTCTCAAACTCCTAAATCTAAATCAAATTTCTTCTCTCATAGAATACTGTACTTTTCCTTCAAAGATTCTATTATTTGTAGCATAAAATTCATCCCTGGGGTTATTCTTTTAATTTCTCTGCATACTTACAGACACCTGCAACTATTGATTGTCAGTTCCAGGGACCCAATATCTGTTCACCACTGCCTCCCCAAGGCTTGGCATTAAATACCCCTAATGACAGCTGCTCATGGGGGCACAGGCCTGTAATCCCAGTGCTCTGGAGGCTGAGGCAGGAGGATCATTACAAGTTCAAGACCGAGGCCAGGCGTGGTGGCATGCACCTGTAATCCCAGCACTTGGGAGGTAGGAAACAGGTGGATCACTATGAGTCCGAGCTGTGTAATGAGACCCTGTACAAAAAAAAAAAAAAAAAAAAAAAAAAAAAAAAAAAAAACCCAAGTTCAAGACCATCCTGGGCTACAAAGTGAGCTCAAGGCCAGCCTGAACTACATAGCAAGACTGTGTCTCAAAAAGAACCTCCCCCAAGAAGAAAGAATATATATATATATATATATATATATATATATGTATATAAAATATATATATGTGTGTGTGTATGTTATATATATGTATATTTACTGAAATATATATATATATATATACTTACTGAATAGTTATGAATAGTTTCTGAGTGAATAAAAACTGAGAATCAGGGCTGGGGGTATAGCTTAGCAGTGCAGCACCTACCTAGTAAGCACAACATTGTGAGTTTGAGTCCTAGGACAAGCAGAAAGAGAGAGAGAGAGAGAGAGAGAGAGAGAGAGAGAGAGAGAGAGAGAGAGAGAGCTGGAAATCAGCCTCTCCGAGGTACGTAATTGTAGCACACCATTAGCTCCTTTGGCGAAGTCTTGCTTTCACTTATGAACTTTTAAGATCTCCTCCCTCCCATTAGCAGTGCCTTCCAACAATAGAGAAAGTCCATAGAGCTGCTGGAAAAATTCCTTGCAGATTCATGTCTGTAATCTTTTAAAGCAGACTTTCTCAAACGCAGCACTATTAACATTTTAGGCTGGCTAATTCTTTGTTGTGGGGAAAATGTCCTGTTCATTTAGGGGGCTTAGTAGCATCTGGGGCCTCTACCTACTGGCCCTAACCAACACCCACTCTCAAGAACTCTCTAGGTTTTGGGGCCAGAGATATAGTTCAGTGGCATAAGCGCCTGCCTGGCAAGTGCAAGGCCCTGGATTCAATCTCTGGTACAAAAAAAAAAAAAAAGAAAAAAATTCTGTAAGTGTTGTCCTAGGCCTGGCCTGCAAGTTCACTCCTAGTCCAGATCCACTGTTTTGAAGTGTGAACCTTCAGATGTTTTTCTCCTTCAGAGGAATTGCATTTGGCAATCTGAGTTGTTGAGTGATGCCTGGGATACAAGAGAATTTTACCAATCCAGTTGGATCAAAACCGCGCCCGTTTCGATCTTGTTTCAGTAGCGCTCCCTGTGTGTGCTTTGAAAAGGCCATTAGTGATGGTCTAATTCAGGGCAATAGTCTGATCTTGGAAATTTGACTCCTGTGGACTGACCTAGGAGGATGAAGGAAAGAGGTGGTGTTTCTGAGGAAACTGATGCCTCGTAGACCCCCACAGGAATTGGCAGTCCCCTGCCACTTTTCCAGGGGCATGTCCCAGAGGACAATAAAAGAGAGACAAACAGCCCATTCTGGCATGCTTTTCAGGATCTCTCACTCCAAACAAGAAAGTCTGAGAGGCCTGGTAAAAATAAATATGGCTTAGGACTCCTGGCACAAGAGCAGCTTCTGACAGCCAAGACTGAACTCACCCTAGGGGGTGACCCAGGCAGGGACTATGTGTGAAGTTAGCTTCTATCCATTGATATTCCCAGCACTTCACAGCAGCCGGGATGGCTCTGCACACCAGCATGGGCCAAGCCAAGGGGCAGACTGGGAACCACATGGAAAAGCTGGACTATTGCGCCTGAGTCAGACAGGGACAGCCAGCCTCCCTCTTCCTCTCGGATCCCAGAGCAACAACATAGATCATGCCTCTGGAGGAACCTGTCCTCTGCATGCAGAGTGGAAACTTTATAAATTCTTAATCCCCTGACATTGAAAGTCTGGGGACCGCCTGTCTTGGATTTTTTAGAACAAATGTATTCATTACACCACATGTCCCTATTTTTCATTTGGAACAAAATATGGTCTTCAGGATTATGAGTTCTTTCTCAACACAGCTAAAAGCAAGTGGTGATTCTCTCCTTTAATCTCAGTACTCAGGAGGCTGAGGCAGGAGGACGGATGCCAGCTTGGGCTACATAGTGAGTCCAAGACCAACCTGAACTACATGCTGAGACCCTGTCTCAAAAATAACATAAAAATAAAACCAGGCATGATGCCTCACACCTGTAATCCCACTACTTGGAAGGCTGAGGCAGGATTGTCATGAGTTCAAGGCCAGCCTGAGTTACATAGTGAATGTGAACTACATAGGAGAAACCTTATCTCAAAACAAAATACAAAATACAAAAGGGCCCAGGATATAGCTCAGTGGCACAATGCTTGCTTGGCAAGTGCAAGGTTCTGAGTTTGACTTCCAGAACCAAAGTAAAGAAATAAATAAAAAATAAAAGCAAATATATATCAATTTTATATATTTATATATAAGTATCTATAGATATAGATATAAATCTTTTTTTCTTTTTCTTTCTTTCTTTCTTTTTTTCTTTTTTCTTTTTTTTTTTTTTTTTTTTTTTTTT